>WBNM01042862.1:78891-163028 GCA_013399055.1 Ramphastos sulfuratus
CTCTGGAAGCAGGCTCTTACAGGCAGATGTCTCACTGTATCACGCTGGCGAATGCGTGGAGGCAGCAGGCAGGATGCAAGCAGGCATCTGTAATGGTGGAAGGCACACACCCCGTGTTCCCTGCTCCTTTATAACACAGCCCAAAGATCAATTGGACCTTTGGACACAAGATAGCCAATCAAATGGCAGTTACCCAAGATTTTGCCATATTGGGTGAAGCCATAGGCTTGCTTTATCCTTTTTTGGGCAGATCACGGGCCCTGCACAAGGCAATCATGTGCCCCCTAGCAACCACAGGTGATGGACAGGCCCCGGACCCCAGACTTAGTGGCGCCAGGTCCTTTGTCCCCTTTCCCGCGGTTGCTCTCTCCCCAAAACAGCAGAAAAACATGTCTGCACAAGCCAGAACATGTACAAGCCCAAGAGGCCTGTCTAGGCCTACCACGACATCAACTAAGGTAAAAAGACATCATACTCTGTAATTTTAACCCTTTTGAATACATGGGCAGATACTATACACAGCACCTGTGGGGGTCAATGAAACTCAGCAGCAATGGTTGTCTCATTACCCAGCACACACATAATTTAATACCTTGTGTACTAAGCACAGAATTCATAGATCTGTGCAAAAGGCACACATGTACACCATGCAGTGCTGAAACACTGAAGATCTGTGCAGAAGGCACACATGTACACACCATTCAGTGCTGGAACATCTTTCACCAGGACTAAGTGAGCCTTGTAATTTTACATGCATACGGATCATGCGCTCTTGAAATTCCTGAAACATTTCTTTTTAAAAACAATTAAATTTCTTAAGTTTCTTTTACATATACATCTGTATTTTTAAAAATTTTAATATATTTCTTATATTCAATTCCAAATGCTCTCAGCTTCTTTCATAATTTGGTCTATTTTTATGTGTGTGTGAAAATAAGAAGCGTGCTTAAAATGAGGTGGAACTGGCACAAATGAGAGGAAATGTGAATGTGGTGGTGTGCTGGTTTACCAACAGGTGAAAGAAAGGTGCTATGGCAAAAACATCCCATTGAGATAAGCGCTGGAGCAAACTAACACCAAACATTTATGCAGACATACATTAAAATGATCAAGGTTCAATTTCCAAACTGTGATTACATAATATTAGTTCTGCCCCTCTGTTTGTAATTCCATTGCTTTCAGGTTTATATATTAAATAGTTCCCCAGCTGCTCTTTAGAAAATAATAAACTGGTTAATTTTAAAAGCAACCACATATGGTTAAGATAATTCAAGAGATACAACTGTGTATTGTAATTCATCTCTCTCTCTCTCTTTTTTTTTATACACAAATCTCTATATTAAACTAAAATCAGAGCTCTACTGTGTTTATTACAATAAATATTCTTATTGAAATCAACAGTATATGAGGGATTCCCAGCAGGTTCTGTATAAGCCATTATTGAAATATCTCATTGCAATTATTTTTCAGCAATTTCCTCCCACTGTTATTCTATATATTACAATATACTGAGCACAAAATAAGATGTTGGTATCTCTCAGCATAGCTTCTACTGGATTATGAATTAAGATGGATATAAATTGGATTGTAAATTAAGAACTATGAAAACTCAAGGCACCCCTTGGATATAAAAAGCTCACTCTGCATCAGAGATCTCACCTCCCCACCAGCATCAGGGCTGACACTCGAGACACTTCAGGATAAGTCTCTTATTTGCCACACCGCAGAAATAAGAAATTCCCTGGCTTCAAGAAGTGCTAAAGAAATTTATTCTTCTCTTTACTGGCAGTTGCTATGTAGGACATTATATGGATTCCTGAATAGCATTAATGGTGCTGTTTTCTGCATGCCTCAGGCCACAAGGCTGTGATTACTTTTAATCAGTTTCAAGACTACCCACCCTCAGCCGTGCTTCGGTTATCTTCAGACTGGATCAGTACCTACCTATTGTAACACTTGGAAGTTTCCCCGAGGCTTTCGGGATATGCAAAACGAAGCCAAAATGAGTTTAGGTCCCTTCCTTCCCGTTTCTTTCCGTACAGAAACTTCGCTGTCTGTTCCCTGTTTCCCACCAGTAGTCCCAAGTACCACACAGTAACCAGAAACCCTTTCTTTCCTAAGTCAATATCATAAAAAAACCAAAAAACAACAACAACAACAACAACAACAAATGCATAAAATAAATTAAAACAAAAAAAATACATTTTTCCTGGAAGTTTGCAGCATTGTTTATTGTTCTTAAATTCCTTCCTAATATCCATGCAAATACATGTAAATTCATTTTCCATATTTCTGGTAAAAAAGAGAGAAGTCTCAAAATCAGCAGTTAGAGATGTCTTCAACTGCAAAAGCTCAGTTTAATTGGTGTAATGAGACAGTTATTGATATTTATCCATAAACACAGTGAAATAGATTCTGCCACTCACACTCACCCTCGTTCCTCAGTTGTTAGCCTTCTTAATTCCAGTGAAACTTAGAACTTAATTGTAATTGACCTCTGTTAATATAACAAGCACACTTTCTGCTTCAAAAGATCTTTAATGGTCATTTCACAGTCATGATGAAGTTTAACACAAGCGCTTAAAGAGAATTAATGTTGTCAACAACAGGAAAATAGTTTTCACTATCATATGCTAACTGTGAGTAGCATAACAAGTACACATTTTTCTATCCTTATGGTAAAATCATGTCATTGTAGGGTGTGGGGAGCAACTGGGAAGGTGCAATGACAGTACCCTGTGCATATGCAATTATTATTACTCAGAAAAAGAAAGAAGAGAAAGTTGGAGGAAATGTATTTATAAAAATCCCTAGTGAATAAGATATTAATTATCAAAAAGGTCTCAGCCAAACACTTAGACAATTTATATAGCACATCAGACAAAATATGCCAGCTATTCAAAAAAGCAAGGCAGATGAGATTAGGCTGGTGCAGGCTGTCTCACTGACATGCAGCATTCTAGACAAGCTAGTGAACATGCTACTAGACAAGCAAGTGAACATATTACACAAGGACCTACGCAAACTACAAAACGATCAAAGACTGCTTCAATATCATAATGTAAAATTGTAATGGGAAGGCAGACAGGATGATAAAAAGAAGCAGAGCTCTTTGAAATGTGAGTCAAGAGAAAAAAAAAAAAGTGACAGGCTCAACATTTTCAGATGAGAATTCAAGATTACGGCACATTCCACAAGAACAACGTAGGAAGTGAACACCAAAACATGAGGTTGTTTAAAAAAAAAAAAAAAAAAGGCATGGTCCTTACAAGCTATATAAACTCAGCTATTACGGAACTTGGCTAGTTCCAGAAAGGAAGATATTCAAGGAGAGAGGGATGAAAGATGTAATTAAATAGAGAGCAATGCTGCTAGATAAAGTCTAAAGTGGTTTTCTGCCTTCAGTCCAGAAATGGCAGCCGTCTATAAAATAACAGGAATGGGCTCCACTGATTTTCTAGTAGGGAATTCCAAAAGGAAGAAGCTTCAAATGCCCAACAATTGCAAAAACAAGAGCTGCAGTACCACCAGCTTTCAAAAGTTGCCACTTGCAGAACTGATTTTGGGAAGCCTAATGCAAGATCAAGACTCCAGTTCCAGGAAGCCATGTGTGTGTTTTTTTTTTCTTTTAATGTTGACTACAAAACTTCTCTTTACTCATTGTTGAAATACAAGTTGCAGGAAGAAGAGTTTTGTTCTTCAACTTGCAAAGTACCCAAGTTCCAGTTAACTCCTACTGGCAAGACTGACTGACCAGCCATGCTGTGATGAAACGAATAAGGGGAGAACGTCTGTACAAACAGACAAGAGACTGTCACGAACAGCCATGAAAAAGACAGGCCAAAACACTTCACAGTGTGATAAAAGGGAAAGAAAAAAAATAAAGACAAATGAGAAAAAGCAACACGAGCAACTTATATTGGAAAAAGGCAAAACCAAAACCACTCTTAAACCATTTGTGGGCAAAATGTGCTTTTCAATGATGAGGGAAGGTGCATATAGCTGCCCCACAGGTCTTACAGTTACTTTGGTTTCAAAACAACACTAATATTCCTGTTAAAATCACCATTAAAATCAAAGAGAAATTGGGATGACTTCCCACTTTTGGATGGACTCTTAGTTTGGATACGTCTTACAGTACTTCTATAATGTAGATCTCCATCTTGAGTCATAACACAACACCGGGTGGCAGGTTAAAAGTGCTTCTAGAAGTATCAACCAATTTTGTCCTACTAGGTCACTCCAGAACATAAACAGCAAAACAAAATTGCAGGTTCAGTACTAGGATCTACAAATTTTACGTTGAGTGAAAAACACCTGGTATTAAGCAGAAAACATAATGAATAACCAATTTATGATCAAGCTTATGGAGACAGACATGCAGACAGATATAGGAACATAAACTGCTTCTGCACACAGTCTTTTGTGTCCTCAAACACATAATTCAAACACTTCAGCATAAGCACTAGGTACCTTTCAGGATTAAATAATATCACCTTTATAATCTCATTTAATATCTTTTTGTCTTGGCTTGTGAACACTGTCTGAAGACCAAAATACCTATCACAAGAAATCAAGGCAACATAAAAGGCACATTTTTACAATCACTTTTACCAAAGGAGCCAAAGTGGGAGAATAAGGTGAGAAGTGATAGGTTTTCTCTCAGTGCCAGCTTGTAGGATGCAGGCTGTAAGTGCCATGAGGGAATAGCTTGTCAGGCAAACAGAAGCTCCAGCACAACTCTGATTTGTGACAGGGTGCAAAACTCCAAACAACCTTAACCAAGATTAAATTCAACAGCTTGTATAGCACCAATAACTGAAAAATGGGTAATAAACCCTATCAGTTGTTTACTTTAAATGAATTATCTTTTGTTCCAGGGAGAACGGTAGTTTACTCCTGCTGCGTATTTGCTTTGTATGAAGTGAGGTGAGTTGCTGGTGCATTCAGGGAGGCAGAGGAAAGAAAAGGTGTTCAAGTTTTCAAAATGTGTTTATCAACAAACACTTGGCTTTGGTCCAAAGGTCCTTTTTTTTTGTTTATTCATCATGACCTTCATACAGATCTAATGCAAGTGGCTCCTACAGACTAATGCAGCATTTATGATTGGTAAAACTTTAGTATTTAGGTGTTGGTTTAGCAAGTCAAGGCGGAAAGCTTTTTGGAGGCTTATGGGAATCTTCATTTATCCTCCTTTTGATCTTGAAGAAGACAAATGTTCATAATTTTTCACTTCTGCAGAATCCTTAGAAATGCTTTTCTGCAATTGTAAATGATTCCGTTGCATAGCTCCACAAGCTACCCCTGCATAAGGAATAGAAGAACAAGTTAAGAAAATGATAAGAGAAGTGCCTAGGGAAGACAGCACTGCACTGTACGTTACAAAGATCAGAGGGAGCCCAGAAGCAGAATGAGAAAAAAACTCTGTTCACAACATGCACTGTAGTGCAGAAATTCCCAGAAAACTCAAATACCATCATTGTCAGTTTTGAAATCAAGAAAGCTGGGGGAAAAAAACTGCAGAAGGGACCTGATAAAAGTAGAAGCTAACAAGTTGCTTCTATGGAGAGATTTTATTAAGACATTTGACCTTAAACAACAGATGTAGTAGATTTTTAAGTCCAGTCAAAAAGACTATCAGCCCTTGAATCAAACCCACCTCCATATTTGGTGAAGAAAGCTACAAAAAACCGTAGTTTATTTCTTTCTGTGGAAGGAATTCACTGAAACAACCAACAAAACAAAACAAAACAAAACAAAACAAAACAAAACAAAACAAAACAAAACTCCAGCAAACAAACCAACCAAAAAAGCTTTCAGCCTAAGCAAACAAACAGAAACCATGTTAGGAAGAGTTTGGAGCAAAATATTCTTTCAAAAATATTTATTGTGACTGAATAGTAAGCATTAGGTGACAGAAGTAGAGGATGTGTCCAAAACACAGGATATGACAGAAAAAAACCCTTAAGTTTGTACATACACTACAAAAAAATATCTTCAGTTTCATGTGCTATCATCTCTCATTGACTGGCAACCCTAGTTAGTAAGTAATAGAACACGTTTTCTTGGTTTGTTTACCATGTCTCTGACTGTAGAGAGAACACCAAGAATAGAAACCAACTGACTGGTTTCACAGAAATAGAAATGAAATTGAGGAAAATGGCATTAATGCTTTTAATAACTGACTGGAAGAACACATGTACCTTGGCCATAGAGAGAAATTAGAAATCTTTGGGATCATTTGGGTGACTAAATTACTTGAGAGACCATTCAGGAAAGCCAAAACGGACCTCTGTGTGCTGAACCTAATCCTACTCTACATAAATTACTGATCAATAAACTGAGAACAAGTACACAGTGGCCTCTTTATTTTAGTAATGCTTATGACACTCCTCTGAGAAGCATGCTGTGAGTTGGTGCAAAATTTGCTCATCAGCATAACAAGGAGAAGGAGGAGGCCTCAGCTAGTGAAAGCATTGCTAATGAAATAAAGATAAGCCTTTGTGCTGATGTCTGGCATATTGTAAGTCATACAGTATTTTGTCTTTTAGATATCAGCTATTGGAATAAACAGTTCAGCCAATAGCGGTTGGTTTCTTGACTTCTATTTGAATTCTTTTTGCTGCCACTTTTTAGGGAAGTATTTAGCCTCTGTAAATTGAAATTTTGTTTTCAGGCAAGTAGATCGATGATCTCCATGGTGAAAGATATTCTACTATGTAGTAGCTCATAAACATTAGCACATATGGATTTGTATTTCTATATGAAACAAATTCAGATATGAATTTAATCTGTGATACTTTGACATTTTGTTTATTTGAAGAAGGAAAAAGAAACTAAAACTAAACATGAATTACAGTATGGATAAATTGGAAGTTACAAGGTGTACAGAAGGGATGATGTGTCATTTGGGAAATGCACATCAACATAAATTTTGCTTTTTCTTGGACGGCTAGACTATCCAGAGAAGTCCAACTTCTGCATGCTTACACATGATATTCCCCTGATGCAGTCTCTTCTACTAATCTCCTAAGTGGTGTATGTGATTCCTTCTGTGTGCAAAAGCTACAGGGCAAACAGCAATCAATGTGTAATTTGACTTGATGCCCTTTGAGTTCCCCAGTACTCTGAAACAGGCAAAATCACTTAGAGCAGCTGATTCAATTTGTCAGGCAGTACCGTGTGTAACGTGTATCACCCCTAATTCAGCTGTAGCAGATTAGGGTGCCTTGTCAGTCTGTCAGTACATTGGGTTATTCACAGGAGAAGGGCAGAGTAGGACTCCAAGCAAGAGTATTTAGTTAGAGGAACTCATGTGAGTGCACAAAGATTAACATTTACAGTCACATAGCAATACATCTTATAAATTCAGTGCTTGTAGATATTAAAAGTTCACAGGACAGCAGCTTTCCCACTTACCTCACCAAAGCACTCCAAAGGAACAAAGAAATTCTCCCTTTGGCTGTTTCTTGAATATGGTTCCTGGTTTTCCAGGCTATCACCTCTCATGAGGCTTTGAGGGTTTTCTTTTGGTTTCTTTTTTTTTTAATTTGTTTGGGTTTTCTTGTGGGTTTTTTTGTGGTTTTTTTGGTTGGTTGGGGTTTTGGTGTGGGTTTTTTTGTTTGTTTTTCCTTTTCTTGTTTGTTTTTTTGTTGCAGGGTGGGGTTTTTTTGATGTTTGTTTTGGTTTTTGATTTTTTTTTTCTCTCAAATGGTCTGATGCCATTTACCCCAGCACTCTGAGATACATTTCCAAAAAAGGTAAAGGAAGAGAGAGATGCAGGTTCCTCTGTGTAATACTGCTTTCATACAAATCAGCAAAGACAAAAGTTCCCATTCTATCACAGACTGCTACTTTGCTATCAGACCTCTATACACAGTGTTTGACATCAGCTTAACAATAGAAAATTATAGTAGGACAAACAATGTATATATTTTGTTTATTAATGTCAGGAAATATTTACACTAATTGTATCCACATGTGAACAAGTAGTTGTCTTGTTTATGGTTTAAAAATCCATTAAAGACCATTATATATCAATATGATCCCCTTAATTCCAGGATTCACCTGAAGACTATAGTTAAATCCCAGGATCATACATATCTTATCTTCTATGTGAAATACACCAGAACAACTTTGGTCTCTGTTGAAAATACAAAAATATCTAATCTGAGAATAAAAGTGAGATATCATGTATTTATTTAAACCACATACTAGACTGAAGAATCGTTCATCAAAGATGCAGGAGTACTTACCTTCCCTGGTACACTGTTTCTTGAAATGTCAGGATCCTAGAGAATTACCACTGAGCCTCCAGACAGCACACACTTTCCCTGATTGTCTCTTCTGTTGTGTTTCTGGGCTCAGAATTGGGCTCAAATAATTCAGACATGAGGCTTCAACAAATTAACTCATGCAGTGCTGCATACAATGTTTCATACAAAATTAGTAAAAAATGAAGCATCTGAATTACAGTCAGTGCAGAAGACATTGCACAACAATTGCGCCCTTTGCTTTTAACAAAAGGCTTCAAAAAAGTCTTAACAGTTGTGTGGAAGTCACCTGCCCTTTGTGTGCCAGCATTCTTGCTGGGGTGCTGACAGCCCACTCAGGGCAGCTACAGTCAACAGGATCTTGCTTTTCACTACCCTGATTAAGTAAGTAAGTAAGGTGTCCCTTCCCAGGAATCCCCCACGGAGCAGCAATGTTCCTACGTGCCTGACGTAACGACTGGATTCTGGGAGAATTTGAAAGCCTTCCTCAACACACTTATTTCTGTTTTTCAACCTCTATGCAAAGCGATACTTTGGCATTGTTATGTGATTTTTGACAGGGTTACAGTAAATTCATCATGCTAAACTGAAATGTTTCTGGCAGATGTCTACTCTGCAACAATCAAGCTCTGCGTACAGTAAAATGTGACAACCACAGTGCTACTTCTAGTTGTAAAAATTATGCATGTAATGCTTTATTAATGCTAACTGGGAGCACAACTAAGCAGTATATTATTTATCTTTTCATTAGAAATTTTTTATTACAGAAAGTTGCTTCAATATATTCTATGGAATTAAATCTTATAAAATTTATTCTTGAGTCAAAAGTTATTGAGAAAGAGAAAATAAAGAAGGAAGTGTGCTAGGAAAAACAGTTTCTTTTCAACCCTTTGCACTTCTTTTCTTTCCTTAGCCACTATTGATGTATGTCATATGTAGTTTTCTTCCTGAAGGCTACTCTGGAGCAATAGATTTAGAAAGTTATTTGGTGGGGAAAAAAACCCCATATCATTAAAGGAGAATACCATTGCTTTTCCAAAAGCAAACATTACAAAACAGGAGACAAGGAAGTAGGATTTATCTTCAAAGCAATTTAAACTATTTAAAGACATCAAGCTTAATTCACAAAACCCAACTTATTTCATGAGTAGTAGAATTAATTTTCATTTGTGTGATGTCAGTCTCTCAGCTTGGTTCCTTTGCATTCAATAAAATGGGAACTTCAGCTGCAGCTTCTTCTGCAGTTCCGTTTTTTTAGTAAGTTTTCCTTCTATGAGTTCTTTGAGTGTTCCTAAGTGCTGAGTGAACTCTGCAAATGCCCCCTCAGTGGGGTGTGAATAGGCACACTCCCCAATCTTTTTTTTTTTAAATTTTTTTTTATTAATTACTCCCATTTTGCATTTGGTTTAAATGGAACTAACAGGCTTAAAAGTTGTTAGTAGAGAACAAGAAAATGAACAAGCACGCATTTAAGTACAGGCATCACAGTAGGTTTTAAAGCCCTTTTCTCTTTGAAAACCAGACTAAGAAAATGGGAAATTTTATTTATATTATTGGAGGAATCTCTTTATGTCTCACAATCTAGTGTAACAAACTACTTATGGTGTCCATAGGGGCCAGTTTTTCATTTTATCATTTGACTTCCTCATGAATACCACATAATCAAGGAAGTAGCCTGAGAGAAACAAAAGAATAAATAAATAAATACATGTAGTCCATGAGTTAAATTTCTCCTGGAGTAGAGGAATGCAAAACTATTGCTGAATTAATGTAACAATCCATTGAATTAACCTCTAAGAAGCAGGGAAGCAAAATACACAGTAAAGTCTCCACACATGCTCTATAATTTCCTGTATTGCAACATATGAGTGTACAGAAACAAACGAGCCAGCACCCACTTCTTCTCCCCCCCAACCCAGAGGAACTGGACCTTCAATCTCTGTATATCTATATTTTAACATTTCAGAGTTGATTTGTAATTATTATGATGAGCCTACTGACAGCTCACAAAACAAAAAAATCCCAGTGGTCCTTTGTTTAATACACTAGAATGCATTTTGTCTTAAAAAATTTCCACAAAATTTCTATATCATAGATGAACTTTTGTGCTTTATTTTGGTGTGAGTGGACTATTTATATTAACATTGCTATTCACCTTCCTTTCAGAGCCCATTGTATTAACTTTTTTTTACTAAGTAAATTCACTTTTTATCTATGATGTGTGTTTTACAGGTAATTCATCCAATTTGAAGAATTTTTTTTAGACTTCAATTTAGCTATGCCTTTGAAATTAACACTAAATGCATTTTATATTTTTTTGCAATAGAACTTAGTCTTTATTTGAATTACTAGTCCAAAACGATCACCTACATTCACCATATTTAAATGTTGGTATGGGAAACATCTCTGACAGTCATGTTACTCCAGACAGCTATTGTGAGTCAGGACATACATCTCTGTGTCATGAAGATCCTTGCACTAGCCAAATAACTACATTTGAGGTCCATTTCAATAGATTAGACACAAATACTGGCACTTCTTATGCTCTCACCAGTGAGGGTTAGGAAAGGCAAAGAAACAACTCACCAAATATAATCCAAACCCACAGTGGTGTTGTAGAAACTGGTATCAGAATACAGTAAAGGAGTAAACCACCATGTAGATCCAGAAGACCTGACCCAGCTTTATCTGACACATGCATTTTACTTGCAGAGCACAGGTCAGAAAATGTCACTTCCTCATTAGATAATCTCTCTGGATATAGGTGATAAGTAGCCCAGAATACTACTACTTTTCTTACTCACCTAGAATATATATATTATGCCAATGGAAGTTTTATGGAAAAATATTTCCTTCTGTTCCTTTTTAGTGTTTGACAGAAATAAGAATTCTACGTATTCCATTAAAAAGATCAAAATAATTTATTTCTGCCACTACAAAAGAAATCCACGAGGCATTGCTACACTTACTTCATCTAACCTCTCTAATACAAAAGAGAATAAAACTTCATTCATGTCAAGGTTTATTGATTTTATATACTTTTTAAATCTATATAAGCTGTATATAACTACGTATGTATGTATGTGTATATATACACATAGCCCTTTAAAGGGAAGAATATCTTTCAGAACAATATTCAGTTCTGAGCTATCAGGAAGGAGGTGGGTAAACAAATGATGGGTTTGGTAGTTTGTTCCACTTTTTCCTACCTCCACAGTTACACTCAGGTAAGAAACTTTACATCACTTTTGCTTTGAATTTAGATTTTAGCTCTTTCCACGTCTCTGGTGGAATGCAAAAAGCATTGGAACACGGTAATTTGTGCCTGTGAAGATACCAGTACGGTGTGATGTAGTCACATCTCAGGCTTCTGCTGGATAAACTAACTAGAATAAGCTCTGTGATTTCCTCCTTTTAAAGCAGTTTTATGTCTCCAAGTAATTTCTGTGGCTCTCTTCTGGATTATTAGTGCTTTTCAAAATACGAAGTTCAGAAAGCAGTGTTCTGAACCTGCTTTCCTAAGTACACAGTCTTTCTTGCTTCCACTCACTGCATTACCCATTTAAAATCAAAAGGTCACCATGAAAGGCCACAGCATTTCAAATGAAAACTATTGTTCAGTACCTTCTTCATTATGATCCTCAAATCTTTTCAGTGTTTAAATTTAATCTTTTTTTCCTACAAAGTAAATACTAAATACTTCCTTTCCCTTTCATAGCATGAACAAAAAAACCCACCCACATTCTCTCTGCACAGGTTCATCCTACTAGGTCCAGATTGTTATAAATAAGCACCTTGTAAAAATGTATTTGATATTTTCTTCCATCAATTATTGATTCATCTACAAATTCTGCTAGAAATGTTTTCAGATAATTGATTAAAATGTTAATAATTATTTAACTTCACAACTGCTGTTTGAGATATATCAGTTACTTGGTTTCAGACTACATCGTCTGAACATATTAAAGTATAATCTTGCAAATCAAGATGTCGTTTCAGTCCTAAATCAGATGTGCTAAGAACCCATGTATACAACACAATTATTCTTATCAGCCTAAGTTTTATTCTCACTGATTAATAATTGAAATGTATTTCCCATAAAACTATGTTGACATGCATCAGTACTTTTTCAATACTTTGATTTGTTACTACTACCAGACCAGGCTTCCAATCATTTTACATGAGAATAAAATGACCTTTCCCCAAATTCTAATTACCATTTTAAAATGTGAAGTGTAGGAAGGTGGCATCAGCCTTTTGAAATGTAGTTTGTTTTTATCAAAATCCACTCTTGCCTAAGGTCTTAAAACTGTATTATAAAACCATATCGTAAAACAAAGCTGCAGGTAAGTTTGACAGAAAAAATACCACTTATCAGTAGCAGAATTTTTTTTTTTTTCCCATAGAGAAATATGTATTAGGCATCAAAGAAGCAATGAGAACCAACGGAAGTGGACAGAAAGTTTTAGTGAAAACATGGAGAATGCTGGATTTGTAAGCAGAGGGCTGAACAGAGATGACTTTAATGACTTGGTAGATTCATTTGTTTGCTAAGAGAACACTTGCAGGTCCCCACTCTGGAAATTTTTTAAATCCCACCAAAATCAAGTGGTTTTGTAGAATCATAGAATCATAGAATGGTAAGGTTGGAAGGGACCTCAAGGATCATCTAGTTCCATCCCTCTGCCATAGGCAGGAAATCATGAGGCAAATTCTTCTGATCATTTCATTACAGAAGTTAAAGGTGGAATGGAAGTTCTGTCAACATTCCTGCTGCAGAAACATGCCACGCATGTTACAGTCGTCAATACATTTCTTACTTCAATACACTACCCAAAATCTATGTTTTTCATTAGCAAAGTAAGATCCTTCATAAGTTGTTGCCTCAGTCTTGTGATACCTTGAAATGAGAAGCACAGGTCATATGGTCTATAATGCCTGAAATGAATGGCATACCAAAGATGATGTTCAAGAAATCAGAGTAGATTTCTTTGGATTAGGTAAGGGGAAACTATGCAGAAGTACACAAACTATATGAAAGGTTAATATATGAAAAATTATGACAAGAGAATGGTGATTGTTCTACACATCCATTGGGAATAGAACACAGACTCATCAGTCTTACTTGCAGAAACGAAAATAAGATTAAATGGGATGTTAGAAACAAGCTTTGTACCTGTAAGACTACTAGAGCATCTTTGCCTGCTGTCTCTAGTGTGTCCCAAATTCCCTTCATCAGAGGTTTTCAAGAACACTTTTTTAAAAAACACTATTTCAGCTTAGACTGCTGAACCAGAAGCTCCCTGAGAAGTTCCCTCCAACCATGCACTTCTGTGTTTTCACATTTGTGTGTGCATTTTGAAATTAATACTTTTTGGTATTAACCTTATTTATACAAATATTCTGCAAAGTAATTTCCAGCACAAGCTGGAAGTAAGTGTTACTCAGAAACACAGTATATTTTTATCCTTTCCAAACAATGTGTGAGATGTAAGCTTAGTATGATATAGCCTTTTTTTTTCATTTACATGTGCCTATACCTCAAAAATCTTATGGTTCTGCTTTAAGAGGCTATAAAAAAATTAGTATTGTGAAATGTAAAAATACAATTTCAAACTCAAAACCATGTATTTTCACTACAGGTTTTTCTAACAAGACTTGCATATACAGTACATGGAATGATTCAAAAATCATTTTGATGCATTACAAATCACCTGTGAAAAAAATAAATAAGTGAAGACATTCTCAGTTTTGGTAAATATTTATAGAGCCAAACAATATGAAGTATATGTAACAATCAAATTTCTAGTGAAAATGTGTGCAAGTAGGTTTATTTTGAAAGGAAAATTCCTACTCCCAGTGTCACACCCAATTAAATTCTCCAGGTAATGACCCCATTTGCATAGAGAGCTGAACCCACAAGTGGGAATTTTAATGGGCACACCACCTGAGTACATTAATTGAGAGTGACACTACTTGAACTAGTTTTGTGCTTACCCCACTGAAAATTCTACTCATATTATTTTTAATGTCAAGCTACAAGTCAAATTTCAAGATGATGGATTTGTTCTTTTTTTAAGCATTGAATTTGAATAAAAGAAAGCTTTAATTCTGTTATGCATTGCATAGCTTTAACTAATCTGTAGTTCTGATTCTCACCATTGCTTGATTTTTTCAGTGATTGGAATTTAATTTTATTCATTAATTTGTGAATAATTAGATAGAAAATAATGCTTTCGGCAGCTAAATTGCTTTTGGATTGCTGTTTAATGTACCTTTTACCAGAATATGTGTTACAGTTACACTGGCATAATAGTTTACTAAAATATAATTGTGTAAATATCTCTAATCATTCTTTCTGAAGAAACAAGGCTGTTCGTAAAATTTCAGTCATGGGTACCCTAATTTTCTTAAACTTAACCTCATGAAAGCTTGGTAGTTGTAAAGCAGATTGCTGATGCAGAAATAGCAGTTGTCAACAGCAGTGGAATTCCTGCACCGCATTTCCCTTTATCCTTCACACGCTACTTTTAATGACCTTGAAGTTATTGTGGATTCTGAACCACTGCTGTTAGTCCACATTAAATATGTAATCAAGGTGTCTTATCCTCACATGAAGAAACAGACAAGTGGAGCTGTGTTTCCTAGGGAGGAGAGCAAACCCATGTTGTTTAATACATTTCTTTTTCCCAGCTTGTACTTCTTAGTCTTCATTAACTGAAAGTAGCACAGAATCTGAAAGCTACCATGTTCATGCCACTGTAAGAAGTATTAATTTTAAACATTAATACTTTTTACAGTGGCATGTATATGCTAGTTTTTTGATTCTGTGTTTAAATTGTTCTTGTGAGCAAAACTACTCTGAAGACCAAAGTGTACGAAACTCTGCAGAGTCCATCTTAACAGGCCTTTTGGTTCTTTGTTTCAATGAGCAAGGCAGCATCAACATATTTTTAACTGCATATATTCAAATATAAACCACTGTTTCTTAGATATATATTCCAAAGTTCCAGAAGTATTGCTTTCACAGCAATGTTCAACTAGGAGTTGCTTATAGCAATGAACATAGAAAAGATGAAGAAATAATTTGCAATGTAACATATATCTTGGTATTGTCACAAACCTTCATAATAAAAGCCTTTTAAAACAAACAAAACCAAACTAGCTGCCTTGTGATAAAGCTAAAGATACAAAGGTAGGCATTGTGGAAAAAGATTGTAATGTGAAACACATACAAGTTGAAGTACAGCGTATTCACAGTGTGGTCACTTGTGCAACTTGGAGATGAGACAAATTGCAGAAGCCTACACCACTGATTGAAGAGGTATTGTATAGTGCTTGGGCACCAATTACATACCCCACTGAGATGATATAAAGAGCCTCAATTATAGTGGAGTATTTCGTCAGTTAAAATAGCATATGCATATCAGAATAAAAATTAGTAAGATACTATTAAAGGTACAAAAGGTATTATACAATCCTTCATCTAACATCCCATTTTTAGGAGCATTGAATGATAATGCACTAACAATTGCTATAATATGCATACATAAAAGAGGCAAATAGGATTGTATGTAGTGTTTTATTAAATTAAGTTTTAAGTGAGGTGAACCAATATACTAAAAACCATATGGAGATTAAGATCACCTAATCAAACTCAACATCTGCCTGGTTTGCACAATGGTAATTCAGGGAAATTTCTCTTTCCAACTATAGTAGAAATAGCCCACCATACCAAAGACTTAAAGAAGAGAAAGGCCATCTTTTATGTCAGTAGCATAAAATCACTGGTAAATAGCATAAGTAAGTGCTTATGAGGAGGCTGAATTTTGTGTATGCCATCAATTACGTATCCAGGTATACTGAGAACAGTGAGTAAGTACATTATTAAAGTGGGGTGGGATTATTAAAGTGGGGGGGATATTATTTTTATTGAACTTCTTTCAATATCCTGATGCTACAACTGAGTTAAGCTCCCCTTGCTCTCTTTGGAAGTGATAAGAGCTGGAAAAAGAGTTAGAAGGCATGAAAAAAAGTGAGATTAATGCCTGTAAGATTTTAGAGCTACTATTGTCACCATCAACACTACCTGAAGTCTTCCAACATATGGTGTAAGTGCTTATAGACAGAGAGAAGGTGCATGGGGGATATTTCTCTAATCTTTAATTTAGCTTTGAGAGCAAGAATAAAACCTCAGACACACGACCCATTCCATATCCTATGTGTTGCATTTCAGAAAATCACGACTGTTGACAAAAGCAGCTTTACAGTTGGAATACATCAGTGTAATTGGCATTGCTCTCCAAGAACAAACATTGCAATTATCAAGACTTTTCTTTTTTTTAAATGCACGAACAGCTCAGAAAAGCTTTAATTTAGAATACTGTATAAACAATGTCCCATCAAACTCAACAAACAATTCTTAACATGAACAGCATGGCTGAAATACAGCCATTATTCAATCCAAAAGTTCCTGATAATTCTTCACAGAAGCCATTTTTTCCTAGAAATATGATGTATTACAGATCCTGGCTAGAATTCTAATAGTAAGTCTCAAATGCTACTGTTTGTCTATGTACTTAATGGTTCTCTTAAACAAACAATTGTTTTGTCACAGTTTCAATGGCAAGACTTAAACACAATTTCTGTCAGTTTTAACATCTTACCTCTAAAGGCCCACACATGCACAGACATGGTAGAACATTCAATAAATTCAAAACAGGCATAGGAAAAATTACTACAGAAGACTCTAAGCATGCAGTTTCTGCAGTAACATAAGCATGTTCAGACTCAGCTTAAAAGCCAACATAAAAAAATATTTGCTTAAACCACAGCTGAAACAGTCTGTTCCATGTGTGCTTAACTGATTTAAAAAACCTATCTGCCTTTAAAATGCTGATGTTGAGTGTAAGCCTTTGTTCTACAGGCCACATAGGCCATTAGACCTTAATATTTATCTACTGCAATACTATGTAGCAACTACACTCTTGCTCGTCTTTTTTTTAGTAAACTGAAGACTGTTGGTGCTGATGTACTAAAACAATTTTTATTTTGATCAATCATTACTGGAATTTCATCTCATTAATACAATTTAACTAGGGAATGAATTCACCCCCTTAATGGTGAATTTTTTACCTTTGGAGAATCATGTTAGCACAGCTTCTATCACCTGAGCTGGTTTAGCTCCACCTGTAAGAAAACTCACATGCACTGGCTCACCCTCTGTGAAAATCACCCAGAGGCCAAAGCCTTCAGGAAGTGTTATAACAGGAAAAAAAATTACAAATGAGACATTAAATGATCATTCAGAAGAATAACATGACAAGACCAGGTGAAGAAGATATCCCAAAGTCTCAAAATAAAGATCTTTATTTCAAAATAGTGTTTGAGAATAGCACATCCAGTTGATAGAAAATACAAATAGCAAGTTACCATTTTTTCAAACGGACCAGTTTGCAGAACTATATACTGAGACACTGTACAAGTTCACAAGAACTATTATAGGCAGCTAAGTTCTCATGTTTTGATTTTATTTAAACTATATTTTCACATTTGACTCCTAATTTTGGTTGTTTTAATTACACGGGGTGCTTACAAGATTGCCTATATAGTAAAAATTACAAAACAGAAGAATATAAATATAGAAAATAATTCCTTAAACTGCATACTAATATTTGTTGCTACAAAGATACATTTTACAAATGTGCTAACATCTCTATGAGAAACAGTAGCAGATTACATTTAAATATCAATTCACTTTTTTTTTTTCAATTGTCTGTAATACTTTGATACTTCTAATCACAATGAGGGTTAATAAACACTATTTTCACTTCCTAGCATTTCACAAATGAAGTAGGAAAAGAAATAATATATCTGCATATGTGTGTGAGTGACAGAGAATCTGTACACGTATGCATATATGCACAGAGAATGGTGGAAGTAAATGCTTAATAGCAAATACATGTTCCAGGTTTTCATAATTTCCATAAATCAAAAAAACCCTGAGTTCCTGTAAGTAGAAACAAGGGTTTGTGCAGAGCAAACTGTATAGCAAAACTTTTACACAGAAAAAGGACTCTCTAGGTTGGTATTTTTCCTTTGTTTAAAACCATATAATCCTGTAGTAAAAGTATTTTTTCACTAACATTGAGCATTCACTAAGAGCTTGACATGAAAATGTGCAGTTTTCCAAGCACAAAAGTGGAAGTGGGTATGGGCATTGGGGCAGGGCAGGACAGGACACTGGAAGTTCTCTTCCTTGTTCCAGAAAGCATGATGAGAAAAGAAGCAGCCACAATTCACCTCTCTGTGACCAGAAGGACATGATGAAGGATGTTTCATGATGCTGCCTAGCCCCGGGGAGCATGTCCCACCACCAGAGTTGTCAACCATAGACCTAGAATGGGTGAAGCACTGTCTAGACTTTTTCCAAGGTGCATTAAGTCCCAGTGCTCACTGTGATGCCCCCAATTTCCCCAGAGGCATTATGCCTTACAAAGGCAAAATGCCTCCAGGCACTGCCACTCAACCAAGGCACCTTTTCCCCCTTCCCAATGTGTTTTGGACTTTTTGGAGTCGTAATTGAGCCCCATGGGCCTGATTCTGACCTCTGGGAATTTATCAGTTTAACTACATGATTCCTTATTAGCCTGCCTATTACGAGAATATCTTTGTGCTCTTTAGTTGGAGGTAAACCAATAAAAAATTCTGACATTAATGGAAACGTACTTAGTTTATGCAATGCAGATCTGAATTTGGTCCAGTATGTGCGGAAAAAACAAAACATGGTAAGATCAAATCTTGTTGTAATTATCAAAAAACAGGTGAGAAACGCTGTAAGTAAGATCTGCATTGTATTAGAATATACCACAATATTGCATATGTTAAGACAAAAGGTAATACCTCTCAGCTTCCTAGTATAGTTGAGGATTTGGCTATGTTACCTTCAGTAATAACTTGCAGTAGTAGGCACTACTAGTCAGTGTTCACAGGGAGAAGCTTTGGTTAGTATCAGACCATTTGTTGACTTAGTTTCACATTCCTGTGATCTTTAGCTTGTCACATTTGCATAAACTGAATTCACTTCACTGGAAAGAGACATGGTAAATTCACTCAGCAGAAATTTGCTATTGGCTATCAATGACTTGCAACAAGATTTAAATTTATGAGGTCCAATAATATACAAAAACCGAAATCTGGAGTGATGGTAGGAAAGCTTAAGTACATGAGATCAAGAGATGTGGGCACTTTACACAAAAAAGTAAATGAGCTACAGACATGAAAGTGAGAAACTAGCAGATGGTAAAGAAAATAGGTACCATTATTTCCTAAATCTGTGAATGCCACAAATCTGGCATGTGCTGGACCAATTTTATTTCACAACTACAATGACAAAAAGAAATATTTTCATAAAAATCTTAATGGCACAATAGGGAAAAAGTTGCCCACTGGATCCTAACTATTTTCCAAACATTTTTAACCCCAGTCCTTACCTTTTTAAAGGATATCATATACTTTTTAAAATTTCCATTTTTTAAATAATTATCTAAAAATAATACTTAACATGTATGTGAGAATAAGTATTTTTGCATTTACTTTTTGCATTCAGTGACAGAATTCCTTGATCCATTTTAAGTCGGCCTCTGTAACTTGTTTAAATTCTGCCATATTCTGAGGATCTTTCTCACATAGAGAAAAAATAATTATCAAGTTATGTGGCACTAGCTCTAAAATCACAAACACTTGACAGGGTCCTTTAGATACTCAAATTAAGTTCTAGCCAAATTTCTAGCCAAATTTTGAAGATTTGTTAGTCTATTAGTTAATCTGTCAGTTTTAAGGCTATATTTCATGTCTACACTTATTTCTAAAGTCTCTTTCTACAAAAAAGTATTTCAAGTAGTATTAGTACTAAGGTAAAATATCTTGATTGATAACAATGAAATCTTGGTACTTTAGTTCATGGCAAAACTTAAAACTAGCTTTAGTTTTCCAAATCTTCTGATAGCATCAATACTGACAATGGAATCTGTCAAACCAATAAGATATTCAAAACAAAAGAAGTATTGCCACAGTAATCAGTACAGCAAAACCAACAGTAGATTCCTGATGCTGACTTTTGAATGCATTTTAAAATAACAGAGCAAAGTTGCTTGCAACCCAAATATATTGAAATAAAGATGTTTGACTTTTCAGAATGCCTGTAAAGGTATGTTATGCATGGAGGCATTTAAGCGTTTAAACATTAATGTAGGTAAAGGTAAATCCTTAAGGCTTTGCCCTGTGGTCTCTTCTCTGACCAAAACCTGTTACTCAATTCAAATGGCCTGGGGGATCAGGCCTATAATGTGGTTTCAATAAAGTCTTCCACTTGCAAAGTCAAAATTAAGCTGGAACATAGCTTGAGTTCCATACACAAAACTATACAATTTGTGTTAGAATATATATTTGAGGATTGCTTTAAAAAATATATTTATATATAGGGAATTGACAGTGCAATACCAGTTGGTTGTGTGAAAATCTTACCTTGTCTTTCTTCAAACATATTTAAAGAAAAGCTCTCCAGTTATATAGAGAATAAAAAAGGATAAATATTTCATGATGGGAAGCAGATCCCACAGCATTCCATGCAGATTTCCAAGCAATCTGAAGATTCACAACATGCGTCCATTATGCCACAGTCCATATCACATGGACAGTTACAGTCATCTCCCATCTCGTCCCCACAGCAACAGCAGCAGGCCTCCGATGTGCAGATGCCACAGGATGCTTGTCCCAGAACAATGTTACAGAGGGTGAGAAATTCACAGAACAAGCAAGCCAGGATACAGTGAACACAGCAATCTTCGTAAGTATCAGTTTGGTAGCATGTCATGCAGGAACATAACAAATAAACAAACACACAAAAAAAAAGGGGGGGGGGAGAAAAACATCATTATTATGTTATTCTAAATATGTAACACTAAGACAAGTACCTGAAAAACAATGATTCAGAATAGGCATAATCATAGAATCATAGAATCGACCAGGTTGAAAGAGATCTCCAAGATCATCTAGTCTAAACTATCACCCAGCCCTATCCAATCAACTAGACCATGGCACTAAGTGCCCCATCCAGTCTATTCTTGAACATCTCCAGGGACGGCAACTCCACCACCTCCCTGGGCAGCCCATTCCAATGCCAATCACTCTCTCTGTGAAGAACTTCCTACTCATATCCAGCCTATACCTCTGCTGGCACAACTTAAGACTGTGTCCCCTTGTTCTGTTCCTCATTGCCTGGGAGAAGAGGCTGACCCCCACCTGGCTACAACCTCATTTCAGGTAGTTGTAGACAACAATGAGGTCACCTCTGAGCCTCCTCTTTTCCAGGCTAAACAACTCCAGCTCCCTCAGCCTCTCCTCATAGGGCTGTTCTCCAGGCCCCTCACCAGCTTTGTTGCCCTTCTCTGGACATGTCCCAGTACCTCAACATCTCTCTTGAATTGAGGGACCCATACTGGATACAGTACTCAAGGTGTGGTCTGACCACAACGGTCATCTTCAAAGCCAATTTTGCAGCCTAACTTGTCTCCAGTTCACTACTGGGTTTGCTGCAAGTTTCCTTTCCCTGCTTCACTTTATGTAAATCTCAAGTACCACTTTGATCTATTTCTCCAGATGTTTATTATGTAAAATATCTATATCTATTATCCTCAGTAGTAACTTTTCCCAGCAGGCCCACAAAGTGATTAAAAAAATGTAAAGAATCAGTTTACAAAGGAAACAATTTCCAGCCCCTCCCAGTATATTTTTCCTTCTGAATGTATTCTGTTGGCTTTCTAGTTATGAAGAAAAATAAGGGAGCTGCCTAAACATTTTTGCTTTCTTTATGGTTTTATGCACACCCCAAACCCAGTATTAATGAGCATATTCTATGAATTTCTATACTTACAACAACATATAAAACATTGAGTCAAAGCACAAGTTTTTCTATTTCTTTTCTACACAAACCTCCTGATAATCCTTTTAGTCTACTCTTCAATAAAGTTGGTATGGTTTGTTGGTATGGGGAGTTCCCCACCCCCCACACNCATCATTATTATGTTATTCTAAATATGTAACACTAAGACAAGTACCTGAAAAACAATGATTCAGAATAGGCATAATCATAGAATCATAGAATCGACCAGGTTGAAAGAGATCTCCAAGATCATCTAGTCTAAACTATCACCCAGCCCTATCCAATCAACTAGACCATGGCACTAAGTGCCCCATCCAGTCTATTCTTGAACATCTCCAGGGACGGCAACTCCACCACCTCCCTGGGCAGCCCATTCCAATGCCAATCACTCTCTCTGTGAAGAACTTCCTACTCATATCCAGCCTATACCTCTGCTGGCACAACTTAAGACTGTGTCCCCTTGTTCTGTTCCTCATTGCCTGGGAGAAGAGGCTGACCCCCACCTGGCTACAACCTCATTTCAGGTAGTTGTAGACAACAATGAGGTCACCTCTGAGCCTCCTCTTTTCCAGGCTAAACAACTCCAGCTCCCTCAGCCTCTCCTCATAGGGCTGTTCTCCAGGCCCCTCACCAGCTTTGTTGCCCTTCTCTGGACATGTCCCAGTACCTCAACATCTCTCTTGAATTGAGGGACCCATACTGGATACAGTACTCAAGGTGTGGTCTGACCACAACGGTCATCTTCAAAGCCAATTTTGCAGCCTAACTTGTCTCCAGTTCACTACTGGGTTTGCTGCAAGTTTCCTTTCCCTGCTTCACTTTATGTAAATCTCAAGTACCACTTTGATCTATTTCTCCAGATGTTTATTATGTAAAATATCTATATCTATTATCCTCAGTAGTAACTTTTCCCAGCAGGCCCACAAAGTGATTAAAAAAATGTAAAGAATCAGTTTACAAAGGAAACAATTTCCAGCCCCTCCCAGTATATTTTTCCTTCTGAATGTATTCTGTTGGCTTTCTAGTTATGAAGAAAAATAAGGGAGCTGCCTAAACATTTTTGCTTTCTTTATGGTTTTATGCACACCCCAAACCCAGTATTAATGAGCATATTCTATGAATTTCTATACTTACAACAACATATAAAACATTGAGTCAAAGCACAAGTTTTTCTATTTCTTTTCTACACAAACCTCCTGATAATCCTTTTAGTCTACTCTTCAATAAAGTTGGTATGGTTTGTTGGTATGGGGAGTTCCCCACCCCCCACACACTTTGTAAAATCACCCAGACTAGACTCAGCCGGCTGGAAGTTAAGGAATGAAGCTCTATTTACAGCTTAGCACAACATACAAGCAGATCTATACACTATATACAGGAATATTTACAGAAATATACAAGGTAAAGGTAATACAGAAACACGACACCCCTCCCAGAAATCAGTCTCCCCAGGAGGGGCTCCCAACCACCCTTCCACCTTTTTTCCGCCCCTCTACCTTACCCCAGGGTTTGCCTTACACACAAGATGAGTTTGGAGGATCGGCAAAGTGGGTTAGAAGCAGAGTGGTTAGTTAGGTTACTCAGCAGAGAGAAGACCAGAAGACCCACTGGCTCCCAGAGAGACCAAGAGACTTTCTATGTTGTCTGTGTTTGTGTTCTTGTTCTTATACATCTCAGCAAGCCTATGAGTGATGTAGACATCACCACTGTTTTCTTTTCACAGCCTGTAATAATTATTTTCATAAAAATTAGCCTCAAACCAGCACAAAAGTTTATCTCTACATCTTCACATCGATACTCATCGTTCATAAGTACTAAACCACATGACATAACTGCGGTGTCTTACAAATTGTCCACAAAATGTATGGAACCCAAAGTATAAACATAAGGAATAATTTCAAACAATTAGTACTTCCATGAGACATGACAGAAAAAGATTTTAACTAGATGTATCAGAGAAAAGGAGACTGCAGGAGTAAGGGATATACTGTGGTCTTTTTATTCTCTTTTAATAAGCATATAACATATATAACTCTATATGTATAAACATACTTAATGTGCAAGAGACAGTGAACAGTCAAGAAATGTTGAGGATAGAAAATTACTTTCCTTTCCCAGGCTCATTTTTCATTCTTCTTTTTAATACTTGCAAGCCTTGAACTTCAACTCAGAGACAGTTGAAGACTGGGAAAATGTTCTGGGAAAAATACCCTGCACCACCTGATCCTTTCCCTGTCCCTATGGTTTATCATAGATATCTGCTAAGCCATGCCAGTAGGAAAGACAAGATACTGAGCTATATGGGCAATTGGTCTGACCATCTAGAGATGTTATGTTTTTATGGTTCACAGGCTGGAGACTGTTAGAGAATCACAGAATGGTTTAAGTTGGAAGAGACCTTTAAAGGTCATACAGTCCAACACCCCTCTAGTGAGCATGGACATCTTTAACTATATGAGGTCGTTCAGAGCCCTGCCTAACCTGACCTTGAACATTCCCAGGGATGAGTTATCTACTGCATCTCTGGGCAAGCTGTTAAAAGTTTCATCACTCTCACTGAAAAAAAAAAAAAAAAAAAATCATCCTTACATCTAGCCTAAATCTAACCTCTTCTAGCCTAAAACTATTACCCTTTGTCCTGTCACGACAGGACTTGCTAAAAAGACTGTCTTCATTTTTCTTATAAACTCACTCTAAGTACTGAAAGGCTACATTAAGGTCTCCCCTAAGTCTTCTCTTCTTCACACTGAACAGCTTCAACTCTCTCAGTCTTTCTTCATAGGAGAGGTGCTACAGTTCTCTGGTCATTTTTGTGGCCTTCCTCTGGACCCACTCGAACAGGTTCATGTTTCTTGTGCTGAGAACTCCAGAACTAGACACAGTAGTCCAAGGGAAGAGCTCACGATTGCTTGCCACAGTAATACAATTACTGAGCCTCCTAAAGATATTTATAAATGTAAAAAAAGATGCAGTAACCACAGCAAGTATCTTGATTGATTTCAAGTATCTCTAACATTGCAGAAACTTTCACTGGATGATAGTGTAGTGATGACTTTACACAAGAAAGCATAAATACTTACAGCAATGTAGTGGTAGAGGCTCAGACCTCCAAATCTGTCCCAACAAGCAAAGTAACTACCTGAGCTCTTAGCTCACTCTGAACATCACACTGCTGGGGACTGATTTCTTTTACTGACTAAACTATGTAGAATCAAACTTAGCTTTGGTATGCCTGTACTGTACTGTGGTCACAGTTATATATACTGAAAACTTATGACTAGAACAAAAAAGAGGAAAAGCAAAAAAGCAAGCAGGAAAAAAACAAAACTAAACAGAAAACAAATAAACCCAAAATCCCAACCTAAAACCCTGTACTATTGCACATGAAGTAAAACTGTGAGGAAACTACAGCTAAGATTGAGCTGTTTTTAAAGAAAGTTGTTGCTTGTATTAAAAGGCTGCTTTTGTCAAAGAAATAGTGTTGCTAAATAATTGACCTTTATAGAAATCTCAGAAGATATGTTCACTGAAGAGGTCCAAAGCCAGACTGATAGTGATTAATTAGCTGGTTGTCATGGAGATGGTGTTAAATTTGTTCAGTAAAATCTCCTTTTAGATCTTCTTTTAATATGGAAGAAAAAGATAAAGAAGCTGAGTTCCATCTAAGGAACCTTCATGTATGAAGAGCCGAGGCTTTTACTATGTTGCATCTTCAAAACACAGCAGAAAGACAACAATCAAATTCTGTTCTACACGTTTGTTTAAACAAAAAGTAATAAAACTTAAGTATATTAGTACTGAAAGTAAAATGAACAAATTTTGCCTGCTTCATGCAGGGATATATGAAATTGCAGAGAGATAAATATTCACAGAAATTATAATATATGTATTTATTGATGGGCAAGGCAGTTACTAGATTAAATAAAAGGGGCCGTGCTCAGAAAGAACTTTTTGCTCCCACAAAGGAACTTTTCCCTCCTAATTGAACAAAACATTAAATCAATAATTACAAGAAGAGTCTGTGTTGATTTAAATAAAGGTCTTTCAAAGATAAAAGCTATTAAAAGTGGTGCAAGATACAGAAAGAAATTTTGGCTATTAGTGGTATGATGAAAGCTCTGTGGAGGGTCTTTCCATCTCTTCTTCACTGACTGAAATGCTGAAAGGATTTGTTTGTCTGTTATTTACTTTTATTTCCTTCTCTCCAGATGTCAAAACTATGTTTCTATTAAAAAAATCTTTATATAACATTTCACTTAAGCTACCCAAACACTTAACATAGAGATATCCTTTACTGCCCTCATTATTGTGATGACTAATTTGTACAATGAACATAAACTTTCATCCTTATTTCAAGGACAAACCTGAAATAATCATGCTATAATATTCTTCATGTTATTTACTTTTAATAGCTATCCAGATAGCAATTATTTAACACCTGACAAAGAATGGTGTTACCTAGTCCTACCTATCTTGCCAAATTCGGAATCATGACTCTAAAGGTCTCTAACACCTTTGGATAAATAGCTGGTAGAATAAATTCTTCCATATACAACCCCTACTTCTTAGCTTCTCATTTACAGATGTAATTATAAGGACAAGGAAAAGATACAGTCACAATGTTTTATTGTTATAACAACAAATCTACATGCTACACAAAACTCATTCTTCTCTAGTGCCCATATTCCTACAGCAATATGTGGAAAAATCTACATAGCTAATATTGATTTACTTTGGTTGCTTTTGCATGATGGTACAATCAGCATTATCTATCCGTGAAGAAGCTGCTACATGAAGCTCACTTCAGAAGAGATGGCCATGTTGTTCACAACCAGGGTGTAGACCACTAAAATGTATTTCACTGTTGGCACAAGATTTTGTAATAATTATCTCCGAGGCCAAAGAGACTATTTTAAATTACAGATTACTTCAAATTTCAAAACTATTTTAGCATGCTAAGAAAAAAAGTCTACACTTTCATATTCAAATCCTAATAGACGAGTGAGCAGTAGAATATATTAATCCAATTGGAACTAAATTTACTTTATGTATTTGGGAAGAATCTGGACAAGAATATAAGTCTGAGGATATTATTGTCTGCCAACTTGTTTTCTGGATTTTTGCATATATTTTAGTCTTTTCTGATAAAGAAAATATATAGTAATATCAGTTATAACACTGTAACACTGTAAAGAGATGCTAAATGATCTATTTATTTATGTTCTTGTTTTGTTTCAGAATTAGAGGTTTTGTCATTCTTATTTTCCCAAGTAAGAGCTAGGAGTGTGCCTTTATCAAGGACCATTTTTATGAAAAGAGGAGGGTCTGCTTAGGAAATTGACTTTTAAGAGAACTATCTACATTGAAACTGTACAAGAGATGCAGAAGTTAAACTGAAAAATGTACAGACAAACACACACACAGGCTGATTCATGCTGCTTTTGTAATGGTTGACACTAAGCTGTCACAAACTGACCCAATAAGCTTTCATACCAAGCAGGCAGGTCACATATGATAAAAGGTTTTCATGTCTGCAATGGTAAATAAGCTCACTTAACAGTATGGTGACCTTGGTCAGCTTCTTAATAACTATATTCAGTGAGTTCAGACAACTCGAAACAAATCTCCAGGCACTCTGCTGTCTCACAGCAAGAATCAAAAAGGACAAAACCGCAATCAAAAAAACGCAATCAAAGTGGCAGCTGAGGTCCTCAGCAGGGGTTTACTCTAAGCCCCTGCAGACTGTGGAACAGAAGCCCCAGCAGGTGCTACAGGCGTCCCACAGGCTGGCAGCACAGGGCCAGCAGCAGTGGGGAGGAACACACAGTGCTCATAGTGGAGACAGTCCATGACCAGAGCAGCACAGCCAGGCAATGAGAAACCACCTCAGCATAAGTTTCTTAAAGGTGCACATTGCACAGACAGAGCATAAACTAAGTGAGCAGTGGTATACACACCATCATACCATCACACCATCATTCCTGCAGTGTATGAGGGTTGTGTGCAGTCTCTGCTACTCGTTCTCTTCCAGAAAACTCACTCCACTAAGGAAAATAGCCCAGAGAAAGTAAGAAATGCAGAAAGAACTAACTGACAAGTTGCATGCAGTATAGCTATCCAGTTCAAACATACAGATCTACTAAGGAATGTGCTAATTTCCACTGTCTAAGTCTTCCTTTGAATATAAAGCTTTCACTGACATTGCTGATCACTGCAAATACTGAGACTAGTTAGGTACAAGATAGACCATGACCTTATAAAATGCATACAACAGGAAGATCTTTTTCATTACAGACCCTGTCTCCCACTTACTCTAGTTACACAATGTGTAAGTCACCTCCCAAGACTTCTATGCAAACAAAAATATAACCATGCTTAAAACACAGCACTCTGCAAGATGTCTCCTTAAAAATCACAGGTTTGACTATGTATGATGTTATTTGCCCACTGCTTGATTGACAACTGCATTCCTATAAAACGTTTAACAAAAAAATCTGCTTTGCATTTTGTGCTCAGACACAAATCCACTTCAAATCAATTTCTAAAAGATAACAATGGAAATTTTCTTACAAGTAGAAAGATTTTCAGCATACTAACTAACTAGCTGCATAAATGGTACTTAATGCTATGAGATGGATTTCAGAAGTGTATGTACATTTGAAAAAAGTGAAGAAGGAGAGACAGATGGCCAGCAGGTATTTCTGCAGTGTTAGACTATTCATGCTGAAGTGAACATTCATAGCAAAGTTCAGTAAATGATACCACTACAATGACAGAGGAATATATAAAAGAAAACTTAACTGCTGCTCTTGTGATACTCAAGGGGGAAAAGAAAAATAATTTTAAAAATCCTATTCAAAATCATATGCTCAAAAGGGAAGTAAAATTGACTGAAAACTATTTTTTAGTTTATAGAGAGTTGCATAAACCAAAGTAAGATGGTCCTTCTTCAAACAGAGGTCTGCTAACCAGCTTAGAGAACTACTTATTACTTTCCATATATATGCACCAAGTAGTTCTTAAGATCCTGGCTTAACACAAAGGCTATTTGATGGACTTACTTTGTCTTCAGTTGAGCCATCAATATCACTTGGGATACTCTAATAAATTTAATGTAGTCAGCAGCATGAGGTAAATAGTATCCACCAACCCCATGCTTTGATTCAATATCTAGAATGGAAGAACTTATATTATACTGAAAAGAACGAAGGTCGAAGGTCTCATCCAAATGCATCCTGAAATATTGACTTTTAAACACTGGATTGTAAAATATTGGGTGAGACTGATCACCGTATCTCTGAGCTCAGCAGTACAAGATACACAGTCCAGAAGGTTGAGGAAAGTTGCTTCAGGCCTTGCTCCTGGAAAAGCACACCTAGTAACTTAAATCTGGTGGCAAGCTTACATTGTCTGTCCTTCCCCAGAGCCTCACTTCCATGTTGCAGGTTCTTTTTCATCTATCCCTCTCCTACATCTAGCCTTATTACACTTTCTATGACCTATCTTGAAAAAAATCCTTGAAAAGAAGATGCTCCTTTCTAGTTTAGAGAGCCTAGGAAGGAGTAAAGTGAGTATCTTGTTGTACATACAGAAGGCAGGCTTATGACCTGTTCACCATAGTTTAGCAAGCTACCATGTCCAGACTAATGCAGCAATTGTGTATGCTTTCAGCCTTTTACCACCCTAAACTCAACCTATCATAAGCTGCTGCAGTTATGGGAACACCCTGACAAGGGGTTGGTACTGAGACCAGTGCTGTTTAGCATCTTCGTCAGCAATATGGACAGTGGGACTGAGTGCACCCTCAGCAGCTTTGCAGATGACACTAAGCTGTGTGGTCTGGTTCGCACACTGGAGGGAAGGTATGCAACGTGAGCTTGCAGCCCAGAAGCCCAGCTGTATCCTGGGCTGCATCAAAACAAGTGTGACAAGCAGGGTGAGGAGACATCCATTTTAAAAGTGATTTAAAATCTCTATACTCTCTCTCCATCATTAACTTTATAAGCAATAGCTTCAATTGAAAAAAAAAATGTAACACCAAGCTTCAAAATATTTTGGAAAGGAAACACTGTTTAGGAACGAAACAAAGGAAAACTTTGTTTAGTTTTTACAAAATAAGTAGTGCCCACTTAATTTTGCCCCCTTCACCTCCTTAATTAAAATTCTTCTTCCAACTCTCCCACTGCCCTTTCCTCCTCCAACTCTGCATATGTCATTATTACCTTTCACTACTCTGATACATATATTCATGTATTTTTCTTCATTTCCCAACATCTAGATTTACTGTTCAGCTGCCACATTGCTGTCTCCTATAGACCTCCTCCTGTCTTCAAGTTACTTTGGACAGATAACACTATTTCCAAACACAGCCCTCTTTTTATTCATCTACTATTTCTTTTTCAGATTTCCAAGGTGTTTCTCTGCTCTACACATAACAGGTGCAAGACAGTGACAATTCTCTTCGCTAGTGCCAACAGTTTTGGAAGAACTATGACAACTCTGACATCAATAATTTAAAATGTGATTAAAATTTCTTTGAATAAAAAAAAATATTTTATTCCCAATGAGAATGGAAACATACCCAATTCCTTTGAAAAATCTTTAGAACTGAAACAGTGTTTAAAAACTGCTTTTAAAGAGAGACACTCCTACTATTTCACGATTCCTTTAGCTTTCTGTAGTATGAGTTATGGAGCTGAGTAAGATTTCTTCAGGGACAATATAGATTAATAATAGATGAGGGAAAAGCAGAGCTGGTGAGTGCACTCACACCCTGCTAAGCCTCATTGGATGTGAAAATGTTTCTAAACAGCATATACTTGAATGCTGACATAACTCCTCCATACAGACTCATTTAAAAAGGTAGTTTTTAAAGCTTTCATACTACTGCTACCAAAACATCTGTTACAGTTTAGGCTATTCCATTGCAACTCCAATTCCAAGAGCTCTCAAGATATGCTCTACGCTGCAAATGGCGTTCGCAGTTGGAACAATTAATAAAAGAGTTGTTAACTAAGGAAGCATGGATTTTGGTGAGAAACTAGGAGGCTTTATGGATTGTATTAAGGTAGTCTAGTACTTCAGAGATGAAAAGGAGCAGTTCTGATCTTCATGGGAAGATGTGCTATCCTGAGTAAAATAATACCGGACTTCATTTAGCTTTCTAGCATATATACTGGGGACTGCAGTCTATGAAGCAGCAGGCTGCATTTACTGAGCTTTTAAATAAACATGACCCTAAATATGCTCCTAAGCAGGAGCAGGGTGGCAAGCAGGGTGTTTCTTGATTCTACCCTGCTTCAAGCTTCAATGCAAGTTATTTTGCATTACAAATAGGTGTGATGGTCCAGAAATACTCACTGTGGTGCTCCAGAAGTACTAACTTCTTGTATGAAGACAAGAAGAATGCAGCTTATGTGAGTGAATAAGAAAAAGTGTAAAATATTTTCTCTTTCCTATAATCTAAACTCAGCTTGATGAATGGAATTTTCACTTTTCTTCCTTTTGAGGATATAAACTACTTTTTTATCCTGGCCACTTTGCTTCACTTAATAATGGTTATTCTCCTAACTTTCAATAGAGCAGAGCATTCATGGTGGAAGAGAAGGCAGAAGAAGTGAAAATACAGGTACTTTCCAGTTTAAAAAAAAAAGCTGTAAATAATGAGATCATAAAATCCAAGGTTACACGTAAGGAACAGAAAATATTAAGTGAATTGGAATACCTGAAAGTGGACAAGTTTACCTGTCTTTTCTTTTGCTAAAATTATCTGGCCATTACAGTAAGCTGAAGTAGCTGAGTTAATTTGGGTGACTGATTAGTCAACATTCACAGTACAAAAATTAGTAAAATGTGCCTCCTTCTGCATAAGGTTACACAAGAAACAAATTAGACTGCATAGATGTGCACAACTACAAATGCACATCTTCAAGTATACTCAAATCCAGAAGCTCTTCAACAGCTGTTGAATCAGCAGCATCAATGGCTGACGAGGTTAACATAGTGCAAGTTAAAGCAAAGCCAAGTAGTTAAAACAACATTGCAAATAATTTCCAAGTTTCTTATTTTTTCCATCTTTCTGTAAGTAATATTCAATAGTTTCTACAGAAATGTCATTGAACCAAAAGAGAAAATTGCTCACAAAAATGCCTCTTTGCCCTGGATGTTAGGAGGAAGTTCTTTACAGGGAGGGTGGTGAGACACTGGAACAGGTTGCCCAGGGAGGTTGTGGCTGCTCCCTCCCTGGAGGTGTTCAAGGCCAGGTTGGACAAGGCCTTGAGTGACCTGTACTAGTGGAAGGTGTCCCTGCCTAGGGCAGGGGGTTGGAACTAGATGATCTTTGAGGTCCCTTCCAACCTTACCATTCTATGATTCTATGAAAAGCGTGACCCACTAATACAAAGAATCTGTAGAAGTTAGGTACAAATTAATTAATCTGTAGCATTTTGAAAGAGTGTCCATGCAATCCTCAGTTACAGGGTTTACTAATGTAATCTTCTGGCTTGCTGCTGATGGATGTATTCATTAAGTATAAATACTGCTAACACACCTAAACTCCTCTGAATAAATAACAAGTCTTTAAAGTGTAACCTTCTGAAATTAGTCATATGGGGTTAACATTTCTTAAATTAACAAACACAATTATTTTTAAGTTACAGCTAAATGTTTTTTCCTCAACTAGTGATCTTTGTGTTATTTTGGACAATTCATCTGATCACCACCAGAATCTCTCATTGTGCACCTCATACAAAAAAAAAAGAGGGATGAAAAAATGAAGTAAGCATATATTGCTACTGTCTGCAACATAATAACTTGATAAGAATATTATTCACATAAACTAAGAACAGGAGACATAAACAGTGTGGGTCAAGCTATTCAGAGCATACATCCAAGTTCCCACATTCAAAATGAGAACACTACAAGGTTAGATGCATAATGCAGAATATATTTAATTTTAGCTACTATGTGACTCAACTACATGTGACAGTAAGGATTACCCCGCGTTTCTGTACTTTGAAAGTATGTAAGTTAGGCAGTGTGACAACACAATGTAATTACATATATTCTAAACAGATAGACCTTTAAAAGTACCAACATTTCTTACTGTATATAAAAAATAGTATATTGTTGGTTTCAGGCAACTAGCACAATCGTGTGTTGGATATTAAAATCAGGTATCCCAATTTAGAGTAAAATCTGAAGGTATTTTATTAATTTGCTCTTCAATCATTTAGCAATTTGACATAATCATTAGCAAGGCTATTACAAACAAACAAAACCTCACACTGACTATATTCACTCCAATATAATTTTAGAAGGAAAAAAAAATACGCTTGCCACAAATTCTATAGGATCATGAACAGGACAGGCACTGTCTCTTTGGAAGTCTGCAGTTTTGGTTTTTTTTCAGAGGTTGAATTTCTTAAATTTAGGGGCCTGCACTTTGTACCAGTTGTGTGAACAGATCTAGGTGTCTTGACTCACAGTTTTTTGATACTGTATGATGGAACAATATAGAGAAAAATATCAGGCTGGAGACTGAGCTGGATTTCACATAAGAGAAAGAGGTAAGAGGGAATATAGGAAGTACAAAGCCGTGATTTTGGAAAGAAATGTTAGAGGACTGAAAGGGCAACAGAAAAAATAACAGTTGGTTCTTGAAGATCAATATGAAAATAAACCACAGCAAGGAGGACCAGCCCATGGCACAGTCTGAGTGAAACTGTTCTTGATATCACTACACAGATTCACTGAATAAGTTTGACTGAAGTAGTTGAAGTCAAAAGAAGTCACTCTGCTGACATCAGTAGGCTTCATTCAGGCCACTACATGCAGTCCTTCTGATCCCTCTTCCTTTCATCTAGGCTAAGAATCCTCCCCATTTCACTGAGCAGTACTATCTCCCATTTCTCTAAGAATCTGTGTCTGTATCCACTCTCCAGAGTGAAGTTTCTTTTTAACCAGCTGTATCCACTCTCTAGAAGTTGTTTTTTTTTTTTTAACCAGTAGCATCTATGTCTACCTGAAACCAATAAAATTTATAGAGCCTCTGCACCCTTCTTGTAACAGGGAGGAGGAGTATGTTAGTGCTAATGGGAAGGCAGTGAATTGAGGAGCGTCTCAGGAACTCTGGGGCCATTAGAGTAATTGCAAGCAGTGAAAAGACACCTAAAACATAAGGGAAATTATTTAGTTTTGTTTATTTAAACTGTGCATAGGGAGTACAAAGCTTTTTCATGCAAATTATTTACAGTCTGGATAAAGCATATGGAACATTAAACATTAAGCACATGTCCAAATTTTATTATCCAGCTTTCAGACCCCATGGCTAGTCAGACTATCTAGTAAGAGAATATTTTCAAAAGCAAACTCTAGCTTCATGGAGCCTGCCATTACTGGATTTAAATATTTACTGAGATTTGAACAGTGATTTAATATTTTTTTTTTCTGGTATATGTATATGACAATGTTGACAGGAGTTTCTATCAGTTCAGGATACTAACTCGAAAGACTAAAACATTATCAGACTATATTGGCGAAATGTTTAAAAGCAAGAATTGTCCCATTCCTTCAATTTCCTTCAAATACTTAATATTTTCCTTTGGGGAAGTAACTCATGTTTTATCATCACGATTTCTATTTGCTTCTCAAGCATGAGTCATGCTCTTCAATTATTTTCAGTTGATTATATAATTATTAGTGAGAACAGGATTTGGCTGGTCTATAATCCAGTTTGGAGTTTTTTTAATAAAAATTTCTGCTTACCTTCAGGTGAAGTACCTGGCTTTTGAGAAAACACAGAGCTTATCTTACTCTTCTTGCTGCTGTTGCTGTTGACAGACAAGGTAGACTGAATTTTTCTGTGCATTTTTTCTGAAACAGGAGCTGAAAGTTTTCTGTTGTCTGCAGGCATGTGCTTGACCCCGTTGTGAATTCCACTTCCATTACTTAGACTCACATGGCCGTTTTGGATTTTAACACTTTCTTCCTCACCCCTTTCCAGTGCTGAAGTATTTGGCTGAGGCAAACGCTGAGGTTGTGCTTAAAATTAAAGAAAGAATGAGTTAATTTAAACAGTAAATTGATAACTGAACACTATGGGCTAGATTGGGAATGCAACTTTCATTGCTTTTATTGATCAAGGAATAGAGGAAAAAGTTAACATTTCCCCATCAAAACAAGAAAGCAAAAAAATATCTCTAGGTTAAAGTAGTATTTCTAGATTAAAATAATTATTAGGTGTTCAAGTCCCCAGGCAAAGAACAAAGCCAGTAGCTTGAAGAAAAGAAAAATCAAGAGTGGGAGAAAAAGTAGCAGAACTGAAATAAACTTGGGTTAAGGAAGCCAAATGAAGAATGGGGTAAATGTACCAGTATAAATGAAACAAGCTGTGGGAGGGAAGACACATACTGCAGTAACAAAAGGGAATCTGCAGGTAATGGGCCAGTTAGGGCTTTAATGGCCACAAACTGGTTAAAGTAAAACAAACAAACAAACAAAAACCTGTCAAGAAAGGAATCTGTAGTGGAATAGTTAAGACTCTAAGAGCACATATTATGAACTCTTTATAATGAGAGGTTGTGAAACTCACGGAGCTACTGCATCACAAGGGAGCATACTTTTAATAATATGTAAAATACATTGTCTATGTATTTAAAGTCTCTATCTAAAGAAAAGAAAATGTGTAGGATTTTTTTTTTATAACGCTTTGTAATAAAAAAGGTGTTTTCCAATTAAAAATTCTTAATTAAAAAAAAAACAAACAACAAAAAAAAACCCCACAGCAAAATTTCATAATCACAAAGAATCATTCAAATCACCTCTTCTAATTAAAACACTTCTGTATCATGCTTGGACATAAAGAGGTTTTCAGATAGTCCAATCTTCAACTATTTATAAATCTAATGCCAAGGGAAAAAAAAAAACAAATTCTACTAAACAGTCAGCTAAGGAGAGATCAGACAGTGGCAGCAGTAAAGAAAACGTGTTGCAGTTCATTCTCTTTTCAGATGATTCTCCTTTTCAGACTATTTCAGAGGATAGCTTCATATGTGCATTACATTGTGCCCAAGATAACAATATGCATAGCTTAGTCAGTTTCCTGTAAAAGAAACATTTCTACTGATCACTTCGGGTATAAAATTTGTCCCAAATTTTGGGACGAATACTACTGGGACACACAGTTCAATATGATCTCTAAAAAGATTCAGTACCGAATTTGTCTAACAAACCCTCAATGCTTCATTTTTATCAGGAACACTGAAACCATTCCCCAGTTGCTTCCTCCAATATCACAAACTTGTCCTGGTCAAGTTCACTGGCAAAAAATTATACTTTTCCTAAAACTTTAAATATGAACTGCTCAGTTTTACTTGCCATGTGATTTTTTTCAGTCACAGCAATTAAGATTTTTAAGAAGATATCTAAACTCCAAATCTGTTTTATAAAACTGCTTAGTTTGTATTGAAGGAAAGAAAGGGAGGGCTGGGGGATACATTTATACTTTACTCTCCACAAAGATGTTGCAGGTGAGACGAAGACTATTGCCTTCTATTACCAGCAGTAACTGCTCCAAGCCAACAGAGAAGGAGCACAATGCTACTGACACCTGTCAGCACCTGAAAAAGCAACTGTTGCTCAAAAGAAATTTCATTGGCAAAATCGAAACTTCTCCTTTCAGTTTTGCAAAATCTATGAAGAGAAGCATAGGCAAGGCACTTCCTTCATTCTGGAATTAAATCTGTATTATATGTTCTGTTAACATTGCCAGACTTTTGTAAAAGCCCCAAAACAAATTTTTAGAGAGATTTTTCCTACCTGAATAGGATTCTTTGAAAGTATAGTACCAGGAACCCTTTCTGCACGTCATCTTTCCATGTATGTAGAAGAACTAATTTTGTTAAACATCATTTTCATGAATAGCATTTACCTATCATTGTATTTCCATTTTAAAATAGTCAATGTACGCCCAACCACAGTTAAAAGTAAAATCTTTGGCACGATCAGAAATCAAAATTTTACTCTATAAAATTCAGTGTTCATACTCATAGCTCCTCACAGCTATTATTATCCTGCTCAAATGTACTACTCATGAACAGTGTCTCTCACATTCCGTGTAACAATGTTCTTTCAAATTGTACTGCCTATGATTCCCAGCTGGGGAGTGGTACAGTTGCACCAATAACCTAGAATTAGTGGGGAGGGTGTTAACCCTTCTCGAAAAAATAAAAGCAATAGACTATACTAAAACTTCTGTATGTCTGAATATGCAAGTTTCTAAAACTGACAGCTACATTGGTGATGGCAACTTAAAAGTGTTTGTTTATTTTTAGTGCTTTGCCACAATGCAGTAACTTGACAAAATTATCCAAAATTCAATCTTTGAAATTAGGTCTGCTTCTGTCAGTGCAGGTGAAAGTCTTGCTGAATCTAAGCAGTTTTTGCTTTTATTATTATAAGATATTCAGGGTTGTTTTTTGGGGTTTTTTTTTTTTGCATTTGGATTAAAAAAAAAATTTACAAAATAATCTTGTTCCCAAAGTACTCTTAGTTCAGTCTTCTAACATTAACATACAAATTTTTAGCTGACTGGCTTTACAGTATTCACATGTGATACACAGGTCAGATCAAAATGGAATAAAACCCCAAATGTATTAGTTATCTCAATTTAAATTTATTTTAACTTTATTGATAATTTTGCACTAGGGAGACTTGAATCTTATGGTTAAAACACACTTGAAACCAATTAGGAACCATATGACTGCATTCTAGCATAAAGAACAAAAGCAATTGACAGTTCCAAGATTAAGCCACAACCACTCAGTTTAAGATAGAAATATTTTTACCTTATTTTTTAAAGGTTGTATATATCTTAAAAAAAAAAAAAAAAAAAAAAAAAGTGTAACGTGGAGAACAACACAATGCTTCTTAAAACACAGTGATACCCAGGGACTCTCACTCTCTCTTTAATGATCCACTGCTCTCATTCAGCTGTCTTTCTTTTTTCAAATCTTTACATATGTGACAGCTCTCAAAAGTAGACCATAGACCATCTGGCATTTTCAGAGGTGTAACTTGTGCAAATTCAGCTCTACTGGGAACACAATGCTATCTTCTGCCTGCGTTATAAAAGATACAATAGAATGTAGAACTTATGAGTTGTTTTGAATTATTCATTTTTTGCCTGTATATTCAAGAAATTTTACAAACTCTGCATTTTGTACGACATAATCACATGCGTTAAAGGTACAAAGAAACTTTTTGACACCTCTTTTCTACAGAAAGATGGCATTTTGTTTGATATGTGAACATTCAGCGCCTGTTATATCATTCTAAACAGGCCGTGTGCTGCTACAAAAGATCCCATTTTACACTCTATGTATGAGCAAAAATTTTATTCTTGATATTCAATAACTAATGTTATACACATCAAAATTTTGAATATGAGTTGGATGAACATTCAGCATCTTCAAATCAGGATGGCACTGGTCACTTATTGTATGTCAAAGATTTAAAAAAAAAAAAAAATCATTCCTCACAACACAGAAATATTGCCATTTCAAACATCCACAATGAATAGTTTCAAATGTCCTAAGACATACTGTGCTTTTTAGGTTAATATGTTTTTAATCTTTAGCAAAACCAGTAGATTTAAGTCAATATTTTATACAGTGCTAACACTAGTGGATTTGCAATAAGAATGATAAATATTGGATTAATGATTCAATAGACTGAGTCTTTTTTGATAGAAAACTAGCAGATAATGTAGCTAGTAATAACTATACATGAATCTGCTGCCTGTGGAAAAGCAATAAAAAGGCAATATATTGCTATAGCATATAATCTATTAGTGTATTTCACTGCTTCCTTGTCATTGGTTTCCTTGCAAAGTGGGCTTTAATACAATAACTTCTGCTGCTATTTAAATGACTTTATATAATAATTTAATTGTGAGGTTACTATCTGGTTAGTAAATTTTAAGTAGTAAACACTCACTATGGCTTTGAAGTAACTATACATGTTCTCATTCAGACTCCAAAATCCTTAGCTCAGTTTTAATGAATATGTGCACCGACAATACATTGTTTACATCTTGCAACATAACAGCAACTCTTAGGAGAAAAATTCTGAAAAATGTATGTCAACACAAGGAAATTCAACTGAAAGAGGACAGTCTAACCAATCATTAGGGACTTTAGACAACACACAAAACCAAACAAACATGGAATACAGACTCCTCAGAGTCAAAATTCATCAGCAAGTTTGCAGATGACACCAAGCTGTGTGATCCATATGACATGCTGGATGCCATCTAGAGGGACTTGGACAGGCTTGAGAAGTGGGCTCAAGCAGTCTCATGAAATTCAACAAGCTGAAGTGCAAGGTCCTACACCTGGGTCAGGGCAATCCCAAGCAGTGAATGGGAGAAAATGGCTCAAGAGTGGTCTTGAGGAGAAAGACTTGAGGGTGACAGTTGATGGAAAACTTAACATGAGCCAGCAAAGTGAGTGTGCAGCCCAGAAGGCAAACTGTACCCTGAGCTGCATCAAAGGAACCGTGACCATCAGGACAAGGGAAGTCATTCTGCCTCTCATCTCTGCTCTTGTGAGGCTCTGCCTGGAGTACTGAATTTGGATTTGGTGTCCCCAAAATAAGAAGGACATCATGTCCAGAGGAGGACCACGAAGATGATCAGAAGGCTGGAGCACCTTCCCTATGGGGACAGGCTGTAAGAGTTAGGGCTGTTCAGCCTGAGGAAAAGAAGGCTCAGGGGAGAACTTATAGCAGCCTGAAAGGGATCTACAAGAAAGCCAGGAAGGGACTTTTTACAAGGGCTTGTAGTGATAGGACGAGAGGCAGTGGGTTGAAGCTTGAGGAGGGCAGATTTAGACTATATATCAGAAAGAAATTATTTACAGTAAGGGTGGTAAGACACTGGAACAGGTTGCCCAGGGTGGACACGGATGCTCTCTCCTTCGAGGTATTCAGGGTATTCAGGTTGGATGAGGCCTCAAGCAATTTGGTCTAGTGGAAGGTGACCCTGCCTATGGCAGGGAGGTTGGGACTAGATTATCTTTAAGGTTTCTTCCAACCTAAATCATTTTATGAATCTATGAAGCAAAAGAAAACATTGTGAGAAAGAGAAGAACTGAGACAGCTAAGTAGCACCTTAATCACAACAGAAGAAATACAGATGCCCATGGAGTTTGCTACGCTAGTCAATGCCATCAGTGGAAAAAATATTTTCCAGTTTACAGCCTGAGTCATCTGACTGCACACCCAAAGAGGTAAGAACGTTGTTTTCTTTCGTTTATGACACAATAGTTTATGACATCAGATCAGGCCACAGAAGCAATATTTTTGCAGGTGGACTAGGGAGGAATAAAATGCACAAATCCTGGGTGTAAAAAAAAAAATTAACCTTTGGTATTCCAAATATAGAGAACATACAAAGTACGATTTCATTTGAAAATATCCTCAACACATCTCTGTCTCCCAAAACATTTGCAACCACCACAAGAGGATAAATTCTGTTTAAGAAACACAGAGGTCTTGCTTGGGCCCACTTAGTGCTGAAACCCAAGATGTACATGCTAATTTGAGCTGGGGTAATTGTTTGATCTCAGTGGTAGATGATCCTACTGCCTCTGCATGGATCACATGGAAAAGAGACTACATGCATGGGAGGTAAGAAACAGGCCTCTGTTTTTTATCAGTGCTTCCTTGTAACACAGACTTAAGCTTGAGGGGAAAAATAAAGCAGATGACAGATAGTCGTGGATTACACAGTAAAACCAGAGGCTGCCTGGATTCTAGAGTAAAATTAAGGTGATTCCAAATTGCTTCTGGAAACTACATAATTTTCTGAGATATAAAAGGCAATATTTCCAACCGACTAGCAAAAAATCTTACCTTTTCAAAAATACTACAAATTGTACGTATTCATATGCTCAATAAGCACAACGTTTCAGTGAGGCTGACAGAACTCCAATCTCTCAACCTCTCTCCCACTTTCGTAACTAAAATCCTGACTAGTCTCTACATGGATCTTCAAACTACATCAATAGTTTTCACTGCCTAGCTATTCAGAATATTAACATTCAGATTATAAGATGTACCTCTGAGTCAACCTGTGAAGTGGCTTTTGTCAGCAATTATTTTTGAATATTTTCCAGGACATAAATAGCATATACTGCAGCTTCCATATCACAGAAGGCATACATTAACTAAATAACAAGGTACCATCAAGGTACAATCTAGCTTTTAAAATCATTTTTTTATACTGAATTTTTTATACCATGCTGACTTAACAAGGAAAACAAAGTACCAACTAACAACATCAACCGCTTTTTTAGAATTGCTTCTTGTAAGACACGAGGACATCTTCAAAATGAATATAATATATTATTATGAAACAGGATGTCCTTTGTAATGAAAATACTGTAGCAAAATCGCTGGTATGAGTTTTACAGGACCCACACTGAGAGCATTTTGTTAAAATGAGTCTGAGAAGACATCCAGGGAACATCAGGTATAACAGAAATGGAGCTGGCAGGGGACAAAAGGAAAAGACATTTTGTCACACCATCTCTCAGTCAGTGAAGAGCTGATGAGAATGGCAAATGCACGTGTGCATGTGTGTTTACGGGTTCAGAAAGCGACACAAGTGCACAAGAAGGTGCCAAGAGTACTCTTAAATCTGTGCAAAGACACCTGCAGTGCCTTCCTTTGGAAACACTGCAGGACCTTATATACTCTTTGAAAGGTTGCAGGCATTGTATAAAGATGTCTTTGACGTGCCCAGAAAGAAGCAGTTACCACAGGGAAGCATAAAAAGGGCTGGTAGCCAGAGGTTTACAAAGTTGATAGTCATCCCCACTGAAAATGTCGAGTGAATTTCTCTATTTACACATCTTCTTTCTAGATGTGTTTTTGCAAAATGAAGAAATGTTTGTTGATTTTTTTTTAGTATCAACGGTAAATTTTTAATCATTGTTGAACTGAGTAAATCCTTAATGTTTTTAATTACCTATCTTTTAATAATATAAAAATTCAAATATCCTTTTGTCTTATCAGTAACTTCTCATATACCATACACAGATCTTGTCATAATTAGCAATGTTTTTGTGAGACTGCATATACTGGCCTCTATGATAAACTTTGCAGATTATTTAAATTCTTGCTAGATCACAATAAGACAATGATTATTAAGCCACATCTACATAAAGTGGAATATATTTCTCATTGTAGCATGCAGTCTCACTTCTCAAGAACAAGCAGCATTAGCTCACCACAAAAAATCCAAGAAAAGAGTCAAACACAAAACAGGATGTTACAGGTAACAGGCACCCAGACACCTGGGGAATAAATTTCTATATGAAGCTGTGTGCAAAAGTGAAAAATCTTATTGCAAACTTTCCACTTCTAACATTAATCTGCTCACTTTTCTCCTCATACATTCACACATTGTAGTGTATTTGCTTTTATCTTTCATAACATTACAACTATTAACAGCAGTTGTAATAGTTGCACGCACATGTGCATGCATGATAGGTGAACTTACAGTCACCAGTTCAACATTCTATGGGCATATTTATAGTGCTTTACACATTCACTAACACCAATGAAGCAGGGTTGTTGTTTTTTGTTTTTTTGGGTTTGGTTTGGGTTTATATTTATTTATTTAAGGATAAATGCCCTCTTTCTTTTTTCAAAGTAAATAACTTACTAAGCAGCATCTTGATCTATTTCATTTTTTTGTTGTTGTTAGATCTTGCTTTATAATGTACAGATGTTTGTACAGTTTGGATTTGAAAGCAAAACAAAAAATGCATTAAGACTAAAAAAAAAATCAGTCTTTTTGTTAACTTCTAAACTGCTGAAAGTGATCCATTTCTTCAACACAAATAACCTTATTTTAATAAATGTGAGGACAGGCCCCTAGATTATAAATTGTACAAAGGGGTGCAACTCCATTCCACTGAGGAATAGAATGCTTTGCTTCTGGAGCTCCAATTTTTAAAGGAAGGTTAATTAACTACTAGATGCAAAAACAGGTAATCCAAGCTGTTGGGATCACAATTACAGCAGATATGCAATTAGTGCCTAATACAACATATGGTTATACCACTGTATAAAGACACATTAGTATCCCATGGAATTTAAGACACTAAGTCAAATATTTGGAACAGGTTTGATGCCCCTCACCATTGTGGAACTTGCTCCCAAATCAAAAAATAAACATCAAAGAGAAGGTACAAACAACAGGATATCACTTGCTGAGTACTGCCTCATAAGCAGCACAGCAGGATATACCAGACAGAAGAGATAACCTCAAAGTCATTAACAGCTGTAACCTGGGCAAGTGCACAAACAGGACCTCTTGGCTTTCACATCTCCTGTTCCCTTCCTCAAAACCCCAGTGAACACTGAAAAAATAGACACTGTCTCACTGCAGGAAAGAACATGGTACAGAGGGATGCCAAGGCAAATAGCTTCTCAGCATAGCCCATTCATCATTCACCAATGAGTGAGAAAGTGTTTAAAGGTCAGATATACCATATATACTGAGTTTTCAGATAACAATATTACAGTTTTCAGTTAAACTCATACAAATATACACAAAACCTGAATGTACCTGGTTTTAAAAAGAACGTGAAGCCAAATGTTTCATATGAGCAATTCCCTTACTGTTCACAGCTCCCTTGATTTCTAGACCTCCATTCACATAAGTGCTAGAATCTCAGAGGATTTCAAAAAGTGCTCCACTTCGAGCATTCATGGAATTGTAGGGACTGGAAGGGATCTCTGCAGATCATCTAGTCCAAACCTCTGCTAATGCAGGTACACCTAGATAAGGTTGCACAGGAATACATCCCCATGGATTTTGAAAGTCTCCAGTTAGGAGACTCCACAACTTCTCCAGTTCCAGTACTCCATCACCCTTAAAGTAAAGAAGTTTTTCATTAAGTGAAACCTGTGTTTGTAGCCATTGCCCAAACTAGACCTAAAGAAGAGCCTAGACTAAGGAGAGCTCAGTCCCATCCTCATGACCTCAGCCCTTTAGATATTTGTATGTATTTATATGATCCCTTCTCTTTTCTCTTTTCCAAGCTAGGCAGCCCCAGGTCTCTCAGTCTTTCTTCATAAGCTCCAGTCCGCTAATCACCCAGGAGGCACTTCACTGGACTCTCTCCAGTAGTTCCCTGTCCCTCTTGATCTGGGGAGCCTGGCACTAGACACACTCCAGATGTGAACCTCCCTTGACCTGCTAGTCACACTCGTCTTAATGCTCCTCAGAATACCATTTGCCTTCTTGGCAACAAGAGCACATTTCTAGCTCATGGTCAACATGTTGTCCATCAGCACTCCCAGGTCCTTCTCTGCATAGCTGCTTTCCAGCAGGTCAGCCCCTAATCTGTATTGGTGAATGGGGTTCTTTCTCCCCAAATGCAGGACTCTACACTTGCCCTTGTTGAACTTCATGAGGTTCACCTCTGCCTAACTCTCCAGCCTGTCCAGGTCTCGCTGAATTACAGCACAGCCTTTTGGTGTGTCAGCAACTCTTCTCAGTTTTGTATCATCAGCAAACTTGCTGAGAATACCCTCTGTCCCTTCATCCAAGTCACTGATGAATAAGATTGGACCCAGTACTGACCCCTAGGGAACACCACTAGCCACAGGGCTCCAACTGGACTCTGCATCATTGATTATAACCCTTTGTGCCCTGACTCCCTGTTCTCAGTGCTATATCTTGTGTCATCTCTACAAATCTAATACCCAGTGCTACCATTAATAAAACTAACAACATGCAGAAATAAAAAAATAGGAGCGAAAAAGAGGATGCAAACAACAAAGAGAAGGTGATGTAAGAAGGTTAACAGGAAAATATAGAGTATCAGTACAAAAATAATAATAGATACATTGATAACTGAGTTTCTGATTCCTTTGCTGTACTTATTTCTGCTCTCCTATTCTTTCTCGTAACCTAGAGCTGATGCTAACTTTATCAGCTGATATAAAGCACCAGAAAACCAAAGGAAGCGAGAGATAAAGCACAGCTTCAAGGGAAATGGAACAGGAGAAGCAAATGGGCAGTAATTACAAGGAACAGCCTAAAACTTGGTTTTTTACATTATTAAAACAGTAGTAGGACAAACACAATGAAAGAAAGAAGATACCAACCATGCAGAAGAAAACAGCATTGGAACGAAAGGAGACAGAAACATAAAAACTAGATGGCAAGCCAAGCCACTTCAGTCTGTGAGGGGAGAAAAGAGTAGAGAAGAAATAAAAATAAATTCATAAGTAAAAATCTCACTAGAGCTGAAGTACTCACTACAAATTTTATAAGAAAATAATTAAATGATAAATCACTAACTGACAAGCATTAAAATAAAGTGAAGATAAGTACATCGTACTCTTGTGCTTGAGAGAGAGGCTCCTGGAGCCCAGGCCAAAAATCAGCCATATTCACCATGAAAATTCTATGTCAGAGAGCAGAGCAAGTTCAGGTTCACAACTGAACAATAACTCCTCATGATCCAGTTCGTTGTTACCACTACTTGACGGTGATTGTCAGTAGAAGAAAAAAGACATGGAAATATAGTACAGTGCAGCAACTGTCCATCTACTTCCTGATTCAGTAAAACCAAAGTGCGAGTAGAAAGAGAAACAATACCTATCTGCATGGATAACATCAAACACGTGAGGAGGTTAGTGTCTGGTACAGAGATGCCTGCTACAGGAATTCCCTCATGGCAAGCAGGGTCTGGGAAATGCAGGACCCCCATATCACTGATTTCCTGGGTGTTACGTCTGTGGATCTGATGAGTGGGACCTCCCCATTCCAAAGAATTCCATGGACTTCAGGCCACCAGAGGACTTTGAGTCACATACAGAAAGCCCAGGCAGAGCACCGTAACCTAAGCTGGCTCTTGGATTGCTTTATGTCACTAATGCATCAGCTTAGCATCAGGATAACCCAGAAATGAAAGCCTTTTTCCCTTTTTGAACTAACGGTTTTGGTGTGCTTTGAATAGATATAGCACAATCGCACAGAAAATATTTTTGTGGAAGCTGTACAAATAAGATTCTTGAGAATACACCTTGACAAGTCTTCTTATCAGAGTCCTTAAGAAACCTAGATTATTTTTTTCCTTCTCTAAATTCAAAACTGCAAGCAGCTATGGACAAAAGGCTGCGTTTGCATCAGAGCTCACAGCTCTTTCCCTTCCCCACTCTACAGACAGCTCAACTTTGGTTTACACTTAAACAGTAGTGTCATATGCTGAAAGGATAGGTAATGTTATATTTCAGAATGTAAAAATGTATCAGCTAAGACATTTGTGCATTCAGTCCAAAGATGAATGTCCTTAACATATTAATTGTCATCAAAATTTAGCACAAAGGAAAATGGTTTTCACTTACATCTTATTTACTGTATTATACCAATATGATCTATGAAGGCCTCTTTCTGACTCAGATGGACTAACCCACCCATCCTGGGGAAGTTCTCCATTATATGAATTCGACATAGTTTAAAAAAAAAAAAAAGTAGGTTTTGCCTGTTGCTCATGGACACATCCCTTAGAGCAGTGCAAAAGTCAGATTGTTTACCGTGTCTGGTGAAGATCAAACTTCCTGTAAAAATCATACACTCAGTTTCCTGAAAGGAAGTAAAGCATGAGCTGATCAAACAATTCACAAGAAAGCTCTGATAACTGAGCCGCAGCTAAATCTATCCTTCTAAAAAAAAACCAAAAAACAAAAAACAAAACCCCAAACAGTCTCACATAACTGAATATCTACAACAATAAAAATTCAGAGTAAAAAAATGGATTAACACACGGGCAAAGGCACCAGATTATCAGAAGAAACAGATAAATTTTTCTAGTGGGATGAAGTGGAATCACAGTATCACAGTATAAGCAAGGTTGGAAGAGACCTCAAAGATCATCAAGTCCAACCCATACTGCAGGCTTTCATCTCTAACGTACAGAAAGGGAGTATTCTTATTTCAACATGTTTCAAAGCATTCAGTATTATATATGGAATAAATCACTCTCTATCAAAAATATGAAAAATATTTATTTCAGCTTATAAAACTATGTCATTTGGCCCACTGAAGTTTATTTAGTCAACTTTTCTGTTTAAATCTGTCCTATGTCAACATTATTCACAATACTGAGAAGTGTCCAGTTTTAGTTTTAGAAACACTTGGAAGGATTTGCAAATAAGCTGAAGGATTTAAAAGAAAACAAACAGTATTTTAAGAGAAAATATTAGAATTTACAGTTACTTTACTTCTACATCCTTTTACAATTCAAGAGCTTTAAAAAGTCACAGCTGAAGCAGTAGTCTTCTCTTTTCCAAAAAGACCCAAAGTACAGCATCAGTCCTTGCGTCATGACAGCAACTACATCACACACAAACAACCTTCCTTTACCGCTTACACAAGCCTTCGGCTCCACAGAAGCATTCATGTCATCATCAGCAACAGCAGCCTGACCAGTCTGGTGACAGGTGAGCCAAACTGATGTCTCCGTACCTTTGTGCTGTTCTGCTGTTTCACGCCTGGGAAACATCTCAGCCTTGCTTCTTGCATTTCTTGGTCCCAAACAGAAAAGCTCTTAGGAAATCACTCAGAAAACTACCAAAAGGACAGAACTGCCCTGGTTTTTGATACATACTTATCCACTCTACTCAAGAGTCATGCCATCTGCCATTTTATTTGTATTGCTGCCGGAGTCCTGCCACTCGGGAATTAATTCCAGCACCCTGTTTCTTCAGCACCCTGTTCCTTCAGTACAATGAGATATATTTTATAATGGGCTGCCCAGGGAGATGGTGGAGTTGCCGTCCCTGGAGATGTTCAAGAAAAGACTGGATGAAGCACTTAGTGCCATGGTCTAGTTGATTGGCTAGGGCTGGGTGATAGGTTGGACTGGACGATTTTGGAGGTCTCTTCGAACCAGGTTGATTCTATGATTCTATGATTATGGCATAAAATTCTCTTAGGCTGCTCGAAGTGACAGCTCACAATGGGACCATGTCTCTGTTGTATTATATTTAGTGTTAAGTAATTTAGACAAAATTCCTTGTTTCTGTACAGTGGTACTTGTATTTCTGCACAAATGGCACAAAAATCATCAATATTTTATTTTATAGCACCCTTTTTATTGTATTCTCAATTTTGAGTCTTTAACTTTCAGATTTAGTCTCTGGATACAAACTAAAGACAGGGTTGGGTTTTTTTGTTTATTTTATGAAAATTTAAATCTTACTAAATCGCATGAATCCAGAAGTCATAGTGTGCTGTAATATTTAACAGTTTATTTGTTGTTTGTTTTTTTTTTCCTGAATGCACATTATCTTTTTTGTAATGTTTTATTTACTGTTAATTCTCCAATAGTCAAAATCCTCCTTCTAATAAGAAGGTTCATTGCTACTTACAAAATAGTTTAAATATTTATATTAATAGACAGAACCTAAAGCAAACAGGCTTTTATACTGAGACACTTAAAAAATATTGCCAGTCAGCCTCAATGCACAACTTTATATCACTGCTTAGAGAAAAGTAATTGTAAAAGAAGCGGGGAACAAAATAAGAGGAGTGTTTAAAAAAAAAATAAAACAATGAAAAGAGGGAAAGGGGGGCTAGAGAAAATTCTGCCAACAAAAGAGAAAAAAATGGCTTAGAGACAGTGGCTATAATAAGGATTAGTCAGTCTTTTTTTCTCTATTCTTAATTTATAAAATAAATATGGGCAAAGGATATATTAAGAATGGGAACAAACCTTCAACATTCTTCCAACTTTGACTCCCATCATGATAACCTCCACTTCTCTTTCAGCCATATCACCAATCCATTTTCTTTTAAAATTACCATAATTTCTAGAGAATTTATTTTCTAACTATCAAAAACTCTGTAGTGTCATTCCAATACAGTCATTGTGAAATAGATTTCTTTTACATTTTGAGAGTAGAATGAAATATTCTATAGGAAACCTTCCTGTGCTATTAAACAAGCCTTCTGTCTTTTTCCATAAGGACTTGTTCAAAAAATATCCAACAAAATATTGATAATGAGACTTAAATTTCTCACTCTATTCCAGCTATCCTAGCAGGATTCTGGTGTGGGTGCAGACATGATAACAGAAAACTCTTTGCAGGTTATTTTTTGTTGTTCAAGGAGGGAGCACAGCACAGCAAGTCCCTCTGTTATTCTCTTCATAGAGCTAGAGGTAGGAGATGCTCTGTGATATACACACAGTCAAAATCAGTCATTTATTCATTAAGAATTAAGATTGAATTTCTTGATTCAATTACAGGCAAAAGATTCCTCAGATATAATGCTGCCCTACAGGTGGAAATCAGAAAATCAAAAGGACAGTAAAGTAGATGAAGTAACAGTCAAAAGAAAGGAAGAAGAATAGAGAAAATCAAATAAATCAACTAAACCAGACTAAAACAAAACAAAAAACAATCAAACCTTTTATTATAATTCCTGCTTTTAAATGGTGTGTGTTTTTTTTTTCATTTCAATATCTTTCCAAAGTTAATCACTGTCTTATTTGTTGTAAATATAAAACTTACACTAGTTTCAAGTTTTCAAGTCTCAATCCAGCACAGAACAACTTACAGAATGACTGAGGAAGACTGTTAAAAACATGAAGATCTTTAAATCTGGTTGAGATCTGTGAACATTCCAATGTTAGACACTTTATAGAGTAATCAGTGCATAGTCCCACTGAAAGATCTATTATCATATGGAAATATTTCTCAATACTGATTTTATATTATAAATATGATAATGACTATTATCACTAAAAAGTGAGCACACAGAAGAATACATATTGAGGTAGGGAAATATTTATAAAGTCATAGTTACAAAGTGAGCTAGGAGCTACTAAATTGCTAAATGTAATTTGATAGAATTACATATAAGAAAACTACATGTGTGTTACCTTTGTATCCTGCCTCACCATCCAAGTATTTTTTTTTTAGATCACCTGTGTGAAAAAACTCAGTTTGATCACTCACACAAACCTTTCTAGCCAGGCTGATTTCAAATCTTCTCACCAAAACTTAATGTTTCTTTCAACTTAAAATTCAAGCAAGAAGAGTATTGTTCACTAATTGCTTGTATTTCTGAATTGCACAGACCTAAAAGATGTTCACTCTGGTTTGACATTGCTCTTACGGCCCGTATTGGTCAGTATAATTATCTTTCATTGCTTTTCTATTAAAAAGATTATTTTATTTCAACTTGCAATTTATAGAATGCATTTAAAATATGCATCCTTTCTAACAAAGAAACGAGATAGAAAAAGGTACATGCCTTCTAACAGCTTATACCGTCTCTCAGGGGCAAAAAACTTGCCCTGAAGGTCAAATTTGACTCATAGGCCACATATTTTACAGGCATGCTTGACAGTTTGCTCTACTTGACTTGTCTCAAAAGCAAACTTCATAACATTTTATGCAAACATTATACAACCTTACGTTTGAGTTGTAAATCAATAATACTCAGTTAAACTTGGGGAATCTCTGCAACAGGAAATAGCCTCTTAGTTGAAATTCTACTGTAATTAACATTAGCATTGCTAAATCTTGCCATTTTCTCTAAACAAGTACGGTAATATTTGGATTTGGATTAAAGTCAAAACATGGTAATTTAGTTACTGCACAGAATTTGAGCCAAGCAGGTTTCAAAGTAAAATTTAAGCCTCTAATTTTCATTGGTGCAGATATAAAACTCAAAATTTGAAAGCTTCTGTGTTAGAATACCGTGGTTTTGCATTTCATGATCACAAATTTAATGAGCGGTCTCCATGCAAAAAATGCATTTCTCACAGAAATGCTCAGAATACTAGTTCAGTTATAAATTGTTAAGGCTCAGGTGGCTAATAATTCATCATTCTCTTAAATCAAGCCTCAATATTTCTGGAGGCCTACATCATCAGTATAATGAGTTAACAAAACTAGTATTAGAAATAGCCTGGGTGACTATAGCTCTTTGACATTTGAATGTTTTTCAAAGAGATCCTTTGGGTTGGGAAAACAAAACACCACTGCCACCACCACAACAACATGCAAATAGGTCATAGGCTCTTGTTTTCCCTTGTCCTTTATAAAAATAGCTTCAGGGAAAGTTATTTGTGGTTACTTTTGCACTACAGATATTACCAGAATGCAGAACAAGTAGTATTCAGACCTTTCTTTCCTCTGGATAGCTATTTAAAGAAGAAAAATATTTAACCTTAATTACTTAGGTAAGCCTTCTGCTCTTTACCTTTCACTTTTTCATCAGTAAATACAAAATTCAAAAGATTGAAAAAAATATTTTGGCCTTCTGCATTTTTAAAAATTAATTTAACTGTATTGGTGTATACACAATACACAGTACTACTTTTCAGCCGTATAAACCTACTCCAAACATTCCATACAAATGACAAAGAAAGATAAAATAGAGTTCCAAAATGTGAAAAACTAAAAGCCTTTTTGCCGTTGTTAAGTTTTGCCAGAAAACAGGTTCCTAAAGTACAACTTCCACGACGATACTTTCACAAACTTTGTAATTTGGTGTTTCTTTGCTAAAATTGCCTCACTGAATACCATTAGTACTAAAAAAAGCAGTCTAAAATGGCACTGACTCATAGGTTTTGTAGTATAATATTTAATGTAGAATGCAGATAGAGGTGCTCTTTAAGGAGCCAATACAAATACATGGTATTGTTTCCCCTATACAAGGAACTAACCAGGAAAATAATACAAATATTCTTTCCCATCTAGGCACAACAGCACATTAATTCTGAGACAGAGCCAATACAATAAATATTCTGAAATTAAGATACAATTTTCTTCAGGCTCAAACACAGCACAGTAATCTTCATATTACTTTAAGAATTTAATCTTTGTCTGATATTGATGATTACTGCATCCAAACTTTCCCAGCCTCAGAACAGAAATTCAAATGATGTTTTGGGAGTCAGAAGTAAGGCAAAACAGAAAGGCTCCAGGTCATTCTGGATGCATGTGGTATGCAGAATACACACATCTATCTTACGGTGCACTTTAAAATTCTCAGTGATGTTTGACTACTGTTCCGTAAATGTATACAAATTCCTCACTTACTGCAATCCATCATTAACTGCAGCGCTTCAAAACATTAATAGAATCGTAGAATTGCTTTGGTTGGAAAAGATCTTTAAGGTTATGGAGTCAAACCATTATCTAACTCTACCACATCTGGTGCTAAACCACATCCTTAGTATGTCTCAATGTCTATTAAAAACTTCCAGGGATAGTGATTCAACCACCTCCCTAGGAAGCCTATTCCAGTGTTTGACAACCCTTTCAATGAAAAGGTTTCTTCTAACATCCAATCAAAATCTCCCCTGCTGCAACTTGTAGTCATTTCCTCTCACCCCTTGCTACCTGGGAGAAAAGACCAACATGCACCTTGCTACAACCTCCTTTCAGGTAGCTCAGGTCTCCTCAGCCTACTTTTCTCTAGACTAAATAACCTCAGTTCCCTCAGCTGCTCCTCACACCACCTGTTCTCCAGATCCTTCTACCAGCTTCACTGCCCTTCCTTGGACCTGTTCCATCACTTCAATGTCTTTCTTGTAGTCAGGGCCCCAAAACAGAATGTGGTACTCAAAGTGTGATCTCATCAGTGATGAGCGCTTGGCCTTGTTAAAATTCATGCAGTGGGTCTCAGCCTATTGATCCAGCCTGTCCAGATCCCTCTGCAAATCCTTCCTCACCTCCAGCAGATCAACACTCCCCTGCACAGCTTGATGTCATGCAAACTTACTGAGGATATATTCAATCCTCTCATCAAGGTCATTGATGAAGATGTTAAATAGAACTGGCCCAAATACTGAGCCCTGGGGGCCACTACTTGTGACCAGACACCAGCTGGATTTAATTCTGTTCACCACCACACTTTGTGCCTGGCCATCCAGCCAGTTTTTGACCTGGCAAAGAGTGCGCCTCTCCAGACTGCGGGCAGCCAGTTTGTCCAAGAGAAGGCTGCAGGGAACTGTATTGAAGGCCTTACTAAAGTCCAGGTACATGACATCCACAACCTTTCCCTCATCCACCATGCAGGTAGCCTTGTCATGGAATGAGATCAGGTTTGTCAAGCAAGGCCTGCCTTTTGTAAACCTATGGGCTTCATACCCTGGTTGTCCTGGATGTGCTGAGTGATGGCTCTCAGGATGACCTGCTCTGTGATCCTCCCCAGCACCGAGGTCAGACTAACAGGTCCATAGTTTCTCAGATCCTTCTTCTGCCACTCCTGATAAATGGGCAGCACATTTGCCAGTCTTCATTCAACTGGAACCTCTCGAGTTGGCCAGAGCTGATGATAAATGATGGAAAGTGGCTTGGTGAGTGCTTCCACCAGCTGTCTCAGTACCCATGGGTGTATCCCATCCATCCCCATAGACTTGTGTATGTTTAAGTGTACAGCATGTCACAAGCATCTCTTGAACTATGGGGATTTCATTCTGCTCCCCAACATTATTTTCCAGCTCAGGGAGTTGAGTATCTGTTGAACAACTGGACCTAGTACTAAAGACTGAGGCAAAGAAGGGATTGAATACTTCAGCCTTTTCCTCATCCTTGACCACTACATTACACCCAATCACAGAATCACAGAATCATAGAATAGTTTAGGTTGGAAGGGACCTCAAAGATCATCTAGTTCCAAGCCCCTGCTATAGGAAGGGACACCTCCCACTAGAACAGGTCACTCAAGGCCTCATCCATCTTGGCCTTGAACACCTCCAGGGAGGGAGCAGCCATAACCCCCCTGGGTAACCTGTGCCAGTGTTTCACCATCCTCACTATAAAGAACTTCTTCCTAACATCCAGTCTAAATCTCCCCTCTGCCAGTTTAAACCCATTATCGCTCATCCTGTCATTACAAGACCTTGTAAATAGTCCCTCCCCAGCCTTCCTGCAGGCCCCCTTCAGATACTGGAAGGCTACTATAAGGTCTCCTCGAAGCCTTCTCTTCTCCAGGCTGAAAAGCCCCAACTCTTGTAGCCTGTCATCATAGCAGAGCTGCTCCAGCCCTCTGATCATCTTTGTGGCCCTCCTCTGGACCCGCTCCAACACTTCCATGTCCTTCCTGTGCTGGGGGCTCCAGAACTGCACACAGTACTCCAGATGGGGTCTGACGAGAGCAGAGTAAAGGGGCAGAATCCCCTCCCTTGCCCTGCTGGCCACACTGCTCTCAATGCAGCCCAGGACTCGGTTGCTGTCTGGGCTGCATGCACACACTGCAGGCTCATGTTGAGCTTTTCATTAACCCAGACCCCCAGGTCCTTTTCCTCAGGGCTGCTCTCCAGCCATTCACCACCCAGCCTGGATTTGTGCTTGGGATTGTGCCTACCCAGGTGCAGGACCTTACACTTGGCCTTGTTGAATTTCATGAGGTTGGCCTGGGCCCACCTCTCCAGCCTGTCCAGGTCCCTCTGGATGGCATCCCTGCCCTCTAGCAAGTCGACTGTGCCACACAGCTTGGTGTCATCTGCAAACTTGCTGAGGGTGCACTCGATTCCTCTGTCCATGTCACTGACAAAGATGTTAAACAGCACTGGTCCCAGCACTGACCCCTGAGGGACGCCACTTGTCACTGGTTTCGAGGTGGACATTGTGCCATTGATCACCACTCTCTGTGTGCGACCACCCAGCCAATTCCTTATCCAGTGAGTGCTCCACCCATCAAGTCTGTGTTTTTCCAGTTTGGTGACCAGGATGTCATGTGGGACAGAGTCAAATGCCTTACTCAGGTCCAAGTAGATAACATCAGTTGCCCTTCCCTTGTCCACTGTTGCTGTGACTTCATCATAAAAAGCCACTCAATTAGTCAGGCATGATTTGCCCTTGGTGAAGGGCAAAGAAGCCACTGAGTACCTCAGCCTTATCCATATCCTTTGTCACTGGCTCTCCATTTCCCTTCTGGAAAGGTCCCACATTCAATAAAGGACAGAGATTCTCCTTAGTTCTCCTTTTCTTGCTAATATATTTTTTTAAAGGATTTATTGTGGTCTTTAACAGCTGAAGACAGATTAATTTATATTTGGGCTTTGACCCTTCTAATTTTCTCCCTGCATAACTACATGACAACTTCATAGTCCTCTGAGTAACCATCACATTCTTCAATGATCATGAGCTCTCCTTTTTCCCCTAAGTTGCAACCATATCTCTCTATCCATTCAGGTTGGCCTTCTTCTCTACCAGCTCGTCTTTCAGCACACGAGGATAGCCTGTTCCTGTGCCTTTAAGACTATCCTCTTGAACAGTGTTCAGTCTTCCTGAATTCCTTGGCCCTTCAGGACTGCCTCCCAAGGGACCCTGTCAACCAGTGTCTGGTTGCAGTGTTGGAAGTCCCAGGTCTGCTGATGCCCCTCTTTACCTCTCCAGCAACTGAGAATTATAGCATTTTGTGATCACTGTGCCTGAGACAGCCTCCCACCACTACATCACCCACAAGTCCTGCTCTGTTCACAAACAGTAGGTCCAGCAGGACACCTTCCCTAGTTGGCTTCCTCACCAGGTACATCAGGAAGCTCTCTTCTACGCAATCTAGGAACCTCTGGGAGTACTCCCTCTCTGCTATGTTGTATTTCCAACAGACATCAGGGAAGTTGAAGTTCCTCATAAGGGCTAACAACACAGATACTTCTCCCAGATGTTTAAAGAGTATTTCATCTGTCTCTTCATCCTGATTGGCCAGTCTAGAACAGACTTCCACCACGTTATCTGCCTTGTTTGTCTTCCCCTTGATTCTTATCCATAAATACTCAACCCTCTCATCACCATCATTGACTTCAATACAGTCAAAATACTCCCTGACATACAGGGCCACACCACCGCCTACTCCAGTGGTGTGAAATATCCTATAATGTTTCAGTGATAGTCACTATATCATAGTTTTCTTGATGTAACCTAAATGGAATTCTAATTCAACTTTGAGTCAAAGTACTACACAGAAAATACTTGCATCCCACAGCGGCTCTGTTTACAAGTAAGGGACCACACCAAGTTTATCAACACTCAGGTCTTTCTCCAGGCAACTTCTGCAAACAGTGAAAACTCAGTCTTAAACTCTGAAGACTAACTACACAGATACAGCTATCTGTGAAAATGCCTCTCTGCCCAGGATAGAGTGACATGGAAACTAAATGAAAATGCTATGGTTGTGCAGCAATGAGGTGTGAAATTCCCTGGATCTAAAATTTTCTCAGCTGAGAGGTTTGATCCCTGAAAGTCCTAAGGGAAATCAAATTGGTGAGAAGATGAATACACTTTCAGCAAGAAAAAGTCTAACTTTCTGCAGAAGTCTTTCAGGCAGAGACTGGAAAGAGTGCATCATCTTTATCCATTAAAAAAAAAAAAGAAAGAAAGAAAGAAAGAAATAAAGAAAGAAAAAAAAAAAAAGGAGGAAAGTTAAACAACCTTAGCTGAATCATCAAGACCCAGGTGAACAGTAGCAAACATGAGCTCCAGGAGCTCCACTTGCTTTTGTGTGCACCAGCTGCAAAATCTGATTAGTTTATTTGGAGTACAGAAAATGTTTGGTCTCTTGGTATCCTGATAGCACTGGCTCCTGGTTTTTCATTTGTGCTTCTAAGGCTACTGCACAAACACTATTATTCATTCTTCTCAGTTTCAACTGGTGTACATCAGCAGAAGCAATTTCATAGGTCTTTTACAGACCCTAGTACTTCTGATGCATAACATACTGGCCTGCCTGTAAGAGAACTTAATTGCAAAATTTGTTTAAATGATATAATTTTCACTATCACCTTTATGAGATGCTTTATCTTCAGTGAAATCTTCATAAATACACCAGATATTCTGTACAACTTATTTAGGTAGCTTTCTTCCAGTTTATACAATCAAAATCACATTTCACTATTTAGTGCCTGAAAACTTGCCAGCAGACAGCTATGAAGAAAATTAACTCTTTCCCAGTTAAAATATTTTTTTTTAAGTATGAAACTATTAAATCACATTTTACCTCCATGTTGTGCTAAGGGAACCGATTGATAACAGTATTTTTGGAGAATGTTTTTGAAAATGCATCTGTTGTTAGCCAACTTACGACTGTCCGAGAAGAAGTAAAAAACCCATCAGGCTCCTCGGTCACCACGGCGACTTTTTTTTAAAGACTTTTGGAATCTCTTTGGATTAAGAGATCTGTCAGGTCAGAGAGAGACAGGCTAGTTCTCTGGGGAGAGGATTAGAAAATCTCTCTGGGAGAGTTCTTGGGGAGGACCTCCACACCTCCATTCCTTCTCCTGGCCAAATTCTTCAAAGATTTGTTTTATTTAAGAAGGATTGAAATAATAAAATACTACACTCCTGTATATAAGTATTGAACTGACTGAAGCATGAGCAGGCTCACAGTATCTCATTCTTGGATGTATTTCAAATATTGCGCATAAATTGTCTTTTTAACTAAAAGAATGTATCACTCAGAATCAGCAATAGATTTTTGATAATTTCCATAATCTATTATGCAAAATTTCTGTACTCACACTGCTATACTGAAAGAAGACTGTATCTGTCATACTTTGTAGGTATGAAGAGAACCATTAAAGTTAACCCAAGCACTGTGCACCATTCTTCAGACAGAATAAACACAGTCATCTAAATTAATAATTGTAAGATGACTGTGCACCATAAATTAGCCAAAAAAAAAAAAAAAAAGACATCTGGATTATTAGCAAACAAACAAACAAAACAAAACAAACCCACAATTCTAACAATAGATTATCTTCTTGATAGGAAAAAAGTCCAAAGTGCATGATTTAAACTATGAAAAACACTTGCTCACTTAGCCGGAAGAAAAAGGGAATATTGAAATGTTAAAATTAAAAAAATACCCATGTAAAGTAAAAATGTTAACCTAAAAATATAGACAACAAAAGATAAAAATACCTAGGTTTTTTTATTTCAGTAAAAGAAAACGCACTAAAGAAGAATGTAGTAAATAAAATATTTGGTGTAAGAATACATGAAATCATTTAATCACTACACAGTGGAATGAAGCATCCCTTTCTCTTAAGAACCATGCTTATCAGGAGGGTGTTTCATGGGAGGAGAAAGAGCCATTTGAAGCTAGGAAATGATGGATAGCAATGACCTTTCTATCTGTAAAACACAGGCATATTTTAGGTATTTAATCTGGAGAATTGGGTTATTATTAATCAATTATTCATGACAATTTGAATCTATGGTAGATGTTTTTTGTTTTCTTAAATATCACATGGCTAAGGTCCTGCTTGAGAACTGGAAAGGAGATTAAATCCTCACAAGCAAATAGTGTTCAAGACTGGCATTTTCTTCTCCCCTAAACATTTCTTTCCCTAAAAACAGCACACATTGATGATAACCTAATACCATTTGTAAAAATTCTGGCTAAATATCCAAAATCCACCTTTATAGCCTTGTTTTTCTCAAATCTTTCTCAAAGAACAAAGCAAGGCATTGCAGAAACATGAAGCGGCAAACACTCCTACACCTTAATTCCTATAGTGACAGTTTGCTCTGTTGCATGTTTTAACATCCACTCTTCCTCTCTTGCCAAAGGTGAGTGATAACAGAAGCAGAACATCTCCATTACAAGCCACCAGATCATAAAATGAAAAAATGCAGAAGGTGCGTGCAGATATTTCAAATGTGCTGCTGAAGAATTAAGAAATGTAATTGGGGCTGTTCTAAGACTAAGCTCTTTTGAAAAGCAGAACCTCTACAACCTGAAATAAAAAAAAATGTGTGTGTCTATAAAGGGAAAGGAATAGCTCTCAATATTGCCTTGAGGAATACTTGAGCTGAAAGATAGAGAGGTTATCCCAATTTGAGGCAACTGCTATGGAAAAGTGACACTTCCTTCCTCAAATTCTAAAACGGAAGGATATGGATAGCAATAGCCACCTTGTGAAGAGTAAAGCAAATTTAACACACCTAAAAACACCAAATATTTGGCAGTCTCTCCTGATCTCAATTACTCTGTTAAAAAATGTGTAACTTATTTCTAGTCTAACTGAACTCCCAAGTATTTTATCTAGTTCTCCCTTTGCTACAGTTGAAGAGTTGTTGTATTACCAAATTTCTGTTCATTGTGGTATCATACTCCTTAAGAACCAGACAATCCCCTCTTTGCCTCCCATGTTAACGCTAAACAGCTTGAATTCCAAGAGTTTTTCCACAATAAGGCATGTTTTCAACTACTCCAGTCATTCCTGAGATATTTGTGGTTCTCCACTAACTCTCCAGTTCAATGCAGTATTCCAGTAACAGTTATGCAAGTGCATTAACAATTAATACAAAAAGGCAATACAACTGGTTTGCTCGTATTTAACTCTTCCCTGTTTAGATGTCAGTATACATAGTAACTTTTTGGCTCTCAAGCTCTCTTCAAAAATTAATTCTGTGGTTGAAGCTTCCCCTAGGATCACCCATTTACCTGGGATATTATGAATGTTTTCCTTCTGGAGGAGAAGGAAAGATCCAAAGGAGGTGGGGAAAGGGCTAATCTGGGTGAAACCTTATCATCTAGAGATTAAAAAAAAGGGATCTTAAAAGGACTGCAAGGTCAGTGTAAGGTGACCTGAAAATGTGTTACTGTGGAAAACAGAGGCAGCATTTTAGTTTACTGATGTTGCCTAGTAAACTGAGTTCACAAGTCCAAATGAGAAATCATGCATAATGAAGTCATTACAGAGTCTCAACACTGGACTTCATTGTTGGTGTGCCAATAAAACTGATGGATTAATCAACTACCATATCACAGCAGGATAAAACCACTGCAAACAGGGAAAATCTTAGAAATTAAATGCTGGAAACATTTAGAAACTGAAAACTAACGCTAACACAAATGGAGTATGTATCAACTGTGGGGGTGGAAAGCAATCTGTGTGGGAAAAAAAAGAAACTAAAATCATTAGGACAGTGGTGAATGGTTGCTAATACTTATGATGAAGTGTGCCCTGCCTAAAAGAATTTAAAGAAACAGTTTTAAAATGGACTGCAATGTTCAAAACACTGTATATTTTTAACCTTAATATTCTTTCAGTATACTGTATTCTGCAAACTGTAGTCTATCGGGTTAATAGATCTGATTGAATCACAGCCATTCTTAGCTATGATACTTGTTATTTAAGATTAAATACCTAAGTAATTTTTGTGAGAAACAATCTTCTCTTTGTTCTGCTTGTTCTATTTTTCAGACTTTAGTTACTAGGTAGATAAACTTGCAAATTTTCTGCAGACTTCTTGGAATTGAGCTAAACACCGTCTATCAATGTGTTTTTTTTAAAGCAGAATAAGCTTCTCTACTCATAGCTACAGCCCCATAAAACAAGAATAAGAAGCTTCTTTAATAATTTTTGTTTCTTCCATCTAGAAGGCTTTAACATTAAAGGTTAAAAAATTAATTTGAAACAAATGAGGATTGCATCATAGCAGTTACTCAAACATGTCTCATAATAAAGCAACTATTATACAAAAATCAATTATTACAGCTAGAATTTAGAAACTTCCAGGTCTCACGTAAAGTTGCTCTTCACAATGTCAAACTACTCATGACCATAGGAGGACCATAGTTAAGCACTGTGCTGTTTTGAGGCTAACTGGAATGTTTTAATGAGAAAAACTAGATTATAGGCTGTGAAAAGAAAACAATGGTGATGTCGACTTCACTCATAGGTTTGCAGAGACATATAAAAACAAGGGCACAAACATAGATAAGACAGTCTGGCGGAGTTTGGCAGTGGCTTTGTTTTCTCACTAGGCTTCTGCTGTTCTGCTTGGATCTGTGTAACTCAACTAATCATTTTGCTTCTAATCCCCCTTGCTGATCTCCCAACTCACCTTGCACATAAGGCAGATTCTGGGATAAGAGTGGAGGATGGAAAGAAGGTCAAAGGCTGGTTGGGAGTCCCTCCTGATTTCTGGGAGGAGTATTGTGTTTCTTTATTACCTTTAACTTGTATATAACTGCATATAGCCGTAAATATTTGTAATATATTGTAAATATCTGCTTGTATATTGTGCTAAGCTGTGAATATAAAGCTTCATTCCTTAACTTCCAGCCAGATGAGTCTAGTGTGGGTGATTTCATTGTGTGTGTGTGTGGGTAACTCCCAAACCATCACATGCATTCTAGGGTAATACACAATACCTCCAGATTTTCTCTTTGCCCTATTTCCTACCAATTTCTTAATCTGGCAGCAGATAACCCTCCCATCATAGAGATATGTAACTGTATATAACTCTCAAGGCACTTTACCAGGGACTTGTAAAATCTGTTGCAATATCTAATATACATGCATTTAAAAAATATGTCTTTTCCTCTCTCATTTCTACAGTGCAGCCACTACAGGATGACTTTGCAGTGAAGAGATCAAAAGAAGTACAGCACCACCCTACTGTCCTTGGTTCTGTCCTCCACAGCACACACATGCTGCTAACTGCTATGAAATAAATCTGCTTTCCCATGGGTTTGGGAATAAGGAAGTGTCTAGGAATAGGAAATGAGAAGGAGGCCACTCCAAAAGCAGCAGATGCCACACACACCTTCACATCCTAAACACAAGCATGAAGCAACTGCTTGTTCTGGGACAGTTAGGTCTACAAAATAGTATTTTGGAATTAAGTGAACTCTCAATTCCAGATTAGACAATTCTCCTGTAAAAGACCTAGATATCCAATATATTAAAAATATAACTATTTACTTGAATTAATTATTTAGAAAAAAGGATTAACTGATTTAAAAAAAATGCTAACACAAAGATCAAGAGAAGTTGTTTGTATAGGTATGATTTAAAAAAAAAACACAAAACCAAAAACAAACAAACAAAACCCAACCCCAACCCTAGAAAGAAACCGATCACTCCAGAGAAAATCACTAGTCATGACAACAGCAGGTTCAGAAATACGAATTTACCGCCCTGTCTACAGTATAGTACATGTGCAGTATAAAGACATTCTGAGGTGTGTGGTCAGACAACTATTTCATAGCTGGAGCACCACTCAGCATTTAGTCCATTTGCTTTCTGAATACACCCTATAATTAGATAAGTTTCTCATCCTGCCCCACCCTTGAGCAACTAAGACTCAAGTGTTCACAGAATTTTAAAGCAGTATTAGGTCTGGCAGGAGACAGGAATATTTTTGCCTCAGGAGGGTGCAGTTGTGGGCAGCATATGATCTTTAAGGAAGAAAAATGGGAATAATCTTTCATACTTTTTTATATTTTAAAGCACTGAAGACATACAATAAGAATGTGAACTTGTGAAAACTCATTTGGAAAGAAAACAGTTCCACAGCACAGGTCTAAAACCTTGCCTTACAGCATTCTTCTAGTTTTGAAAGGAGTAACTACTTTAAGATTCAAAACTCTTCATAAAGTTACACCTGACCAGCACTCAGTGCATCTGGAAGCAACTGCTTTCAGCATAATTTACTCTGCCACTTAAATGTATAACTTGAGAAATTAAGGGTGATGACATCCAGCACAGTGGAATACTTCAACTTATGTGCCTATTAAATATACAGATCCCATTATGAATGGTAAGAGAAGAATTTAACATTAAGGCTTTAAAATGTAGATTGTACAGAGGTCTGTATTATACTGTACTACTCAAGTCACACCTTTCTTTGAGCTCATTGCTTGCGCATGCTGACAGGAGTCATTCTGGGAAATGAAATCGGTATACATGCATTAGAGTTGCAACACAATTGCATTTGACACACATTTAACTGAGTCAACACAGGCAGTATTCCGTTACACTGCCAAAGCAAGCCTAAATGGCATAACTTATTCTGGAAATACTTACTTCTGATGAGGTCACCATCGGTGCGATTTCCCCAGACAGACTGGTCTTGTATCTCTGGTTGTATACTTTGATTACTGGAAGGCTGTTTTATGTTTTTATCTCCTGCCACAGTATTCTCTTGGCCAGCTGTTCCTAAGTCAAAAGAAATTTTAAATATTAGTTTCTATGGTATTTTTCCTCTATGTGAACAAAACTCATCTGTGAAACTTAAGAGAGCATAAAATGCAACTTGTCTTAGCAGCTCATTTAGTTTCCTTAGAACTCCTAATAAAGTTGGTTTCCAATTTGTTTTCTTATCCGTATCAAAATAGTTCTCTTTTAAGAAAGTCTTTCAGTAATACTGTGTTTAATCAGGCAAAATAATATTCAGCAGCTTTTGTAAAAACTAATTCCATGAAATTTTCAGATAAAAATTTTAATATCTTTTTCACAAAACCCCAACAAAATGTTTTGCCAAAGTATATGTGGTTCTGGAATATAAAAGCCACAAAAAATCCACAAAAGTCTGTTTTGTATTATTTAAAATTATTATTATTATTTATATAAAATATAATAATTATTATTATTTATAATTAAAGAAAATGTTATTGAAACTTCAAAGCTGATTAATACAGAAATTTATTATAACACACCTATTTTTATTTAAAAACATAACCCTTTAAGCTCCATTTCTGAATAAAAATCAACATTTAGCCTACGATGAAAAGAAAAAATAATTCTTCTCTCCAAGTATATACAAGATGCAGGGAATTTCCATGGTAAAGTTATTTCAGGGATTCTTAAACTTATTTCACAAGATTGCAGATCTTGGTTTTTTTGATGATTTTTGCCAGTTAACACACGCAGACCTGCATTTTCTAAAATAATGGTGACAACTTTAATTTTCACTGTCTTAATATTTTAATAGTCAAATTCACACACACAAGCATTTCTGTTCTTGATTGCTACAGGTTTTTCCGACTGGCATCCAAGGAAACATTCCCAAGTCTGGAATTACTTTTTTCATTATTCACAGTGACAGATTATCAGTTTATATTACTCTACTCTAGGGATCTGTAAAACATTAAATATTTTCAGACTCTGTTTTTTTTTTTTTTTTTTGTACACTTACAATATTTAATATTTACAGTAAAAGTAAATGAGTAACAGTTGAAAACTCTGATAGCTCTATTTGTTTCAAACATGAAAGTGTTTATAAACCACTTATCACAATGTAATGATACTATATCCTCTAGTAGAGACACACAAAAATCACATACTGCTACTGCGACACATTAAAGGTTAGTTTCTTTATGTAACCAACAGCAGTTTGATTTTAAATTCTAACTTTCCACTTTTGTTATCCACCCTATTAAACTGAGGCACTGAACATCATTCAAAATAATATATGCCATATTGTATGTACAGTAGCATGTCCCTTCAAGCACTGCTGCTTCTCTTCTATTAATTTCCACCTCTGCAATGTCTGACCTAGCTATCTGCACGGTAGTTTTCTCTCAGCCCTCACTCCTGTCACCACTTCTTCAATAACTTGTCAATATTTCCTCAAGCCCACCTGAAATGACAGCGATTTCACTGCAAGTGGTTTAAAGTTGCTGAAGTGACTGGGAAGATGTCTGTTGATGAGTTCTTGCCCTGATGACTTAATTTTACCTAGATACCCATCTTATCCAAAAATAACCACAGACAGAAATCATTTATCACTGATATCTATCAGATACAAGTCCTACTGTCCTGAAGTATGATAGTTTGCCCGTGCAGTTAGGCATTAGGTGCAAATGTGTTTCAAAAGTGTACGAAAAGTGTCCTGAAATAGACTGAACAAAAATAAGTAGTGTCAAGGAGAGAGCTAGCATAAAAAGCACTCTGCTTTTTGCATAAAGTAAGCTTAAATGAGCTGCTTTTAAAGACTTTGCTCCTAAATTACTTTACTGCAGTAACAACACCAAGATTACAAGATCTACCCAGTAGCAATAGGACAAAAATCCAGAGCTACTGTATAGAATTTTCTTGTATATGGTATGACTTTGCAGAGCCCTGTTATCTCACATAGTAATCAATGAATGACTCTAAGGAAACACTAATGTTAATATTATGAGACCCTAATGTTTTAAATTAGACTTTTCTCTAAGAAACACAAAGGAGCTGCTCTGCTATGATGACAGGCTGAGAGAGTTGGGGCTCTGCAGCCTGGAGAAGAGAAGGCTTCCAGGAGACCTTGGAGTAGCCTTCCAGTATCTGAAGGGGGCCTACAGGAAGGCTGGGGAGGGATTATTTACAAGGTCTTGCAATGACAGGACGAGGGGCAATGGATTTAAACTGACAGAGGGGAGATTTAGACTAGATGTTAGGAGGAAGTTCTTTACAGTGAGGGTGGTGAGACACTGGGAACAGGTTGCCCAGGGAAGTTGTGGCTGCTCCCTCCCTGGAGGTGTTCAAGGCCAGGTTGGACGAGGCCTTGAGTGACCTGCTCTAGTGGGAGGTGTCCCTGCCTATGGCAGGGGGCTGGAATTAGATGATCTTTGAGGTCCCTTCCAACCTTACCATTCTATGATTCTATGAGTGCAAAATACACGTAATCACCATTATTCATAAGAATTTAGATTTCATTCCTGGGTTTATTTTCAGTTCAGTCTCTTTTCCTCTTTTTTGGCTATGGTAAATGGGCAGTCAGAGCCATGCAAACTATATTAGCAATTAACAAGAAGTAAGAGGCACCATTAAAAAAATAATTAAAAAATCCCATGTTACAATCGAACACCAAACAATTTTGGTAAGAAGTTTACAACAATGAACACTAATTATCTGTTCTTTGATCTATTTGAATTCACATGAATGTGCATAACAGAGACCTACACCATTAAATATGTATTTGGTATCTTACTTTACATTCCAAAATTACCTGCAGCTAATCTGTCAGATGCTGTTTTGTGGGTGTTGTGGGCTGACCCTGGGCAGCAGCTAAGGACTACATGGCAAATCCTTCCCTCCCCATCAAGAAGAGAGAACAGAAAGAGCACGGAGTGTGGAAACTTGTGGGCTGAGATCAAGTTTAACAAGTGATGGATAGAGGAATTACAAGTGATGCCAAGGCAATGGTTTGTCACTTCCCACAAACAGACTGGTGCCCCAGCCAGTCTTTAAGCAATGGCAACTTCACCCAGAACCTCCACTCCAAAGTTTCTGTTCCTGAGCATGACATTATACGGCATGGAACATCCCTCTGGTTAACCTGCATTAGCGGTCTGCATTGTGTCCAGTCCCAAGGCCCTGTGCACCACAAGCCCACTCACTGGGAGGTTGGGGTGTTAAAATACAAAACCTTGATGATGTGCAAGTGCTGCTCAGCAACAGCCAAACCACTTATTTTAGTCACTGTCCCCAAACACAGCGCCACAGGGTCTAATATGAATAAAATTAACTCCAACCCAGGCAGACTTTAGCACAATGGAGCTTTAGAAAAAGTAGTCTTTAATCTATGTTTATTCAAGATTTTCTTAGACACAGCTTCTGATACGTAAAAACACTGAAAACAGGCAAACATTGGTGCCTGGATTAATTGATCTGGTTTATATTGAATATGCACCAAATCCCGGTTTTAGCACAAATGAATTTATTGATTACTCCTTTATAATAAACAGCTGATACCCATCACATTTTTTAAGTTTTTTTTTTAATTCTAGAGATGCATACTAATAACGGGCAACCACACACAAAGACAGACTCAGTAACACTCCTGGCTGTGTTTTGCTGATGCCATTATTTTTGTGTTAGGTGTACAAGAATAGGGTTAAAAGTAGTTTATGAAACATACCATATCTATGAGTCCAGTAAGACCTGGCACAAAGACCTTAATCTTCTCTGATATGCCACTCTTGTGACAGAACAGCTTTAATAAAAGTCTACAGCTGGCACAAATATTAATGGCTGGAACTGGCCATAGACAGGTATGGCTTTTTTTACTGTATCTTCAAATAAATTTATAACACTTCTCTGTTTTAAGCAAGCTTAACCTTAAGAATTTTTGTGTAGTAATTCCTTAGAATTTTAGCTTCTGCTTCCCTTAGTACTCCTTTCCACTGTCATGTGACTAACCCTCAAAGCTGACAGCCAAGAAGAAAAAGAGATCCTCTTTCTAGCCGTTCGCATAATGGAAAGAAAAGACTCATGTTCTGAGTCTGATGGTACTGAGGTAGAAATCCAATCTGTCTTCAAAATCACAATGAATTACTCTAGGTCATGTCACAAAAGCAACATAATCTTCTTACCTACCAGGGTTCGGCCCCTAAACCAGTGGCCTTTGTGACTACACCCCTCTGCTAAACTAACAGTCCTGAGGATGAAGAGGAGCTTAGTCAAAAGCCCAGCAAGAGTGACACCCACATAGAATACCCTGTGATTTATCCTGAAGGTAAGCATGGGCACAAACTCCACTTGTGTATGGAGATTAATGCAAGTTTAAGGTTTAAATAAGGACTAGATACAACATGATGGCAAAGTACAGAATTGGAATAGTTAACAACCCAAATCATATCTATATAATAGACAACTGAAATTTTAATCACATCTCCAAATGACTGTTTAATGAAAAAAGTAAACAAAGTGACCTCCTATTTCTTTGTCATTTGGAATGATTGAAGTATATATAAATCCATTTCACACTATCTGCATAGATTTTACCATATTTTTTTAATATTTATTTAAAAAATTAAATAGCAATATATGTATTTCATAGAATAAAAACTTGTTCGCCAAGAATTATCCAGAAAGATATATATAGGCAAGAAGTATATACAAGGCAATTTCTCCAGACTCCTTTCATTCTGTTTTCAATACCTTTATAAAGCTGTTGGGATATAGATCAAAGTAATTCCTGACAATTTCTTAGAACCTCCCAATGAATTATCCCTCTTTGGAGCTACATTTATTCTACCTTTCTTTATGATAGTGTAGAACATACTGAATGGATATCAAATTAATACACACAATGGGGAGAAAATACAGAAAACATAAGTAATGGATGCACATTTACAAGACAAACCTTAAAGAACTCAAGTCTTTGACAAATAAACATCCTTTATTCTTCAAGTGCTTGTCCATTTGTAGGTTCACACTTCAGCTGCCCTCACACACCCAGCTATGTACTTTGAATTTACATAGAAATAGGTATCAGTGTGTTCAAACGTAGCAAAATACCTGAATGCATCAGTATCTATGTAATCAATCTCTGAATGTGCAAAAAAGGTGGAAATCATAGTGCACAATAAGTGGGTTGTACATCCTCAGATTGTGATTGGTAGTTGATTTCTATTAATTTCATGACACATAAGACTAAATACTGACTCAGCCACCTCTTCCAAGCATGCAAATTATAAGAGTGCTTGACTAGGAACATGACAAACTGGACTTGAGTAACAGGTTTAGAGTTTGTGAATTGAATCATAGAAGCATTCAGGTTGGAAAAGACCCTTGAGATCACCAAGTCCAACAAATAACCATATTCTTAAAGGTTCACCCTTAAACCATATCCCCAAGCACCACATCCAAATGACGTTTAAACACATGCAGGGTTGGCAACTTAACCACCTCCCTGGGCAGCCCATTCCAATGCCTGACCACTCTTTCCATGAAAAATTTTTTTCCTAATGTCCAGTTTAAGCCTACCCAATTGCAACTTGAGGCTGTTCCCTCCTGTTCTATCACTAATTACCCCTGGGAAGAGACTAGACCCAACCTCTCCACAACATCCTTTCAGGTAGCTGTACAGAATGATAAGGTCTACCCTCAGCCTCCTCTTTTTCAAACTAAACAGCCCCAGCTCTCTCAGTTGCTCTTCATAAGGTTTATTCTCCAGGCCCTTCACCAGCTTCATTGCCCTCCTCTGCACTCACTCCAGCACCTCCACATCTCTCTTGTAATGAGGTGCCCAAAACTGAACACAATACTTGAGCTGTGTCCTCACCAGCACCAAATACAAGGGGACAGTCATCTCCCTACTCCTGCTGGACACAGAATTTCTAATAAAAGCGAGGATGCCATTGGCTTTCTTGGCCACCTGGGCACACTGCTTGCTCATATTGTCAGCTGCTTGTTGATTAGAACTGCCAGGTCCATTTCTGCTAGACAGCTTTCCAGCCAAAGTTCCTCAAAAGGTTTGCTTGGGGTTGTTGTGACCCAAGTGCAGGACTTTGTACTTGGCCTTGTTGAAGCTTATCCTGTTAACATTGGCCCATCAATCCAATCTATCCAAGCCCCTCTATAGAGCTTCCCTACCCTTGTGCAGATATTGGTATACTGTGGATATAAAATGAGTTAAAAATCCTGTTGCTGCCACAATAGAAGGCTTTGTTGCTCTGACACATTCACTTTTTGTTCACTAACAATGTGATGGACTGCACCAAATAACAAGTAAAGCAAAGGCTTCTGGAAACCTAAGTGGATAGCTTTCAAGGAGAGAGGGACAAGCAGAATGGACTGGCACAGTAGAGTCATTGTGACCTCCAGTCAGCAACAGTCCAACAGTTTTTAAGAGAGGAGGAATGAGGGAAGCTTACTTAGATACCTAAATTTGACCCAGCTGCTGAAATGCAAACATAAATCCTCAGAATTCGAAACTGCATTCAAATCTCTAAACAATTTAAACACACATGTGAAAAGCTCAAAGTATCCCAAACAGGATTTTGGCTCTCAAAACAAAGAGAAATTAAAAAAAAAAACCCCACCAAACCACCACCACAGGAAAAAACCAAAACACCCTAAACACAAAAGTAGATCTATAAGGAACAAAAAAACTTGAAGAATGCTTCCAAAAGGAAAGATAACAAAACAATTCTCTGTTTCAAGCCTACAGCAGCAGTTGTGAGGGACTGAAAAGCATGTGGCAAATACTGCACTTCTAATGCTTCCTTTGTTCATTAATACCCTTGCTGGCAATGAACCACTGAGGATGTTATTTCCTACCAAAACTTCCACTGTTCACAACAATAACACAAGGGAACCATGATAATAAAAGGTCTCATGATGCAACCAGTAACACTATCATGCACCAACTACCTCATAAAATGCCTAAAACTTTTAGGCATTTCACATAACACATAACTTCAGATGTGCTACTCATGCAACAAAATTTCTATTATAGTTCATGATTAGCCTGAAACAATCTCCTTTAACCAATGACTGGTTGTACAATCTAATTAATATTGACAATTCACAAATTATGGAGTTGGAAATCTCCATTTAGATGTATGGTTGTTTGAAAACTAAAATAATTGATTTGGTTTTATTTCATTTCAGTAGCTTTCACTTAAACGTCTCATCACAACTTTCTGTGGCCTCAAAAATGTCACTGTAAAAATCAGTCCTTAAAATTAGAGCAATCTAACTTTCTGGAAAGCTCTTGCACCGAATTTTCCAGGTGCAAACTATGGAACAAATATGAATGTACTACAAGTTTGACAGCCCTGGACAAATTTCATTCATGATAAATGAAAATTAGTAGCAATATTCAAATAGGTATTCTACAGTTAAAAGATACATAAATACATAAGCAAAAGCTTGTTTTAATGAATAAGCACATTAATTGTCATGTGATCAGTTACAAATTTATGTCATTCATCCAACAATGTTTCACATATGTACAAAACTAGCTTCATGTTAGGTGCTAAGCAACACTCAGTGGCTATGGCTTCATTGGCAACAGCACGAGCCAATAAAAGTGAAAAGGGTTGATTTTAAAGACATTCCATAATATACATTTTACAGGGTCTTTCTGTACTTTGGACTAGCTCTGAGATTTAATCTCAAAGACTGAAGACTTGTTAGTGGCTGGACTGCATTATGCACATTCCTGTGGTGCATCTTTCAAATTATTATGTCCAAAAGGAATTCAGTCCAGGTCACTCCCCTGGATTACTCCGTAATGTAAACCAAAAGCAGGGGAGAACTGACGATTCACTTCAAAACTGCATTGCTGATTCAAATGAAAACACTAGCATAATACCTTCATTGCCGGATGCCACTCGTTAGTCAAAAATGAGTGTTAAAACAATGAAAAGTCTAACATCTGAGGGTCTGAAATTGAATTTGAGAAAAATTATTCCAGTATAATACTAGCTTGTGAGATTGAACCGAAGTATTTCAAATTTGATACAAGACCTTTACAGTCAACTGTATGAAATACAAGTCTATCAGAACCATGTGGACATGACTCACTTTACTGAAACAGCATGCATGTGAAACTGAAAGCAGAAGTATATTTTTATGACAAACTTGGACACTTATGAACATTTTGGGTATTTTAGTCAGTAACGTTCAATAAATACTTCAGTACTGACAGGCAGTGACAAAACAAATTAACACAGATTTCATCAACTCTTGTCACATTGTGAGTGGGACACAAATATAAAGGAAGTATTTGGTAAGTCTGAGCAATCTGAGTGCACTGGTTAACCGTTAAAATAAAAAATCCATTACTCATAACAGTGAGGCACTGCCGGTAAAATGCAGTTATTATGATGATAGTAATCAGTGCTGTCTCAACAATGTCCAAGCATTCCCTGCAGTAAGTCTTCTGTCACCCTATGTTCCTCTAGTGGTACTCCTCATGAAAACATTTAAGCAAAGAAAATATGAAGAGGTTTGAATCATGCTCTTGAAAAGGGGGACATGCTTTTTGTACTCTTCTGAATGGAAATATTAGTCGACAAAGATAATTTCTTCAGATGCCAAATCAGAACCACATATCCATCCAGCAACAGTGATGTGATTTGCACCAGAGAATGGTCATTTAGAGAATTTGTCCCTTAATACTAGACTCCTCCATCCACCTCATCTACCACATTAAAAAAAAAAAAAAAAAAAAGAATTCCACTGGATTATTACAAAGTTCTTATAGTTGGAAATACAATTTTGAGAATAGTCTTCTCAATAATAGTTGGATAGTAGTAGTAGTATTATTACTATTATTACTACTATTAGTTTATTACTTCGTAAATTGAGAAGGCTAAATATTATTCATTTTTTCTAGGTTACATTCAGTTACCAACAGGCAAAGGTAAAAGCATTCCAAATACTTTATGGTTGACAGACCTTCATTTTCTAAAACGTATTTTGACTTTCTAAATATAGTTCCTTGTCTACTGAATTTCTTTCTTGTATTCCATGGTATATTCAAATGCAGAGGATTTAATGAAAAACAAAAATAAGAAAAAAAGGGTTTACACATAGTCTAGGCCTCTTAATGCCTCTTAATCTCTAACATATGAAACATTTTCCCTAAAGTACAGGGGCTAATGGTCATTAATTGTCACATTCCACACTTAGGGTCATTGTTTTGATAGTGACCGTTGAAAAAAACAATTGATCACACCGCAATTCAAAGTGGTCTGAGATAGATGTGACACTATTCACAGACCACATTACACAGCACACGGGTAGAATTAGTCATAATCTGATTCAAAGGCCTATGGAGCTACAGAAGACAAATGGCACAACCAGGATCTTAAACAAGAATGCAAGAGTAGAGCTACACTTTTGAGACTATACGGCAAAAAATTAACTAGATTTTTGTTGAAATTAGGTTAAACCTTTCATCTTCTAGTCTGTACCTTAGAGCAGCCTATACCAGTTAATAAAGAATAAATATAGAAAGCATATTACTAATAAAAAAATCCTTTCTCACTAGAATGCACTTAGTGCTTTATTATATGTACAACATAAGCCATTTTTCTCTGATTAAGGAATCTTTACTTCCATGTAGACGGAGATTTCAAATATCTCACTATAAAATACACAGAGTTAGCACAAATACTATGGGAAGATTCTAAGTAAAGTAGTGATTATTTAAAATTATTGAAATTTTTTCCAAATATCGCTAGTCTAGTTCCAGAAATAATATGAATCTCAACCAGAGCTTTAGAAATTTCCACAAAATACTAGAAAAGACAGTATACTTCAGGATGTCAGGGGCATAGTGTAGAAAGAGCAGAGGGTGTTGAAAATTCCAGGCATATCATCTTAGTTCTTCAGTCCTGGAATATCTGGACTACCTAATCCTGTAACCACATGCTGCAAAACTGACAACAGAAATGCTGGAATATAGACTGGAAATGTTATGAACTCACCTCTTCCTCTTTCCACCCCCATTTCCCCAACAGACCTAGGCTAGAAAAAAAAATCAACAAATAGCCACAGTTATCCTTAAATCTAAGTTCATTAGAGTAAAAATTATGCATTTGAATGCTGAATTCTGTAAAATAATAGCCTTGTCTTTCTGTGAACTATACATACGCTAAAGCTAAGCATGCGTTTTGAAAGGCAGGGCCAGTGAACAAGGCTGAATCAACACATTACACTTGTTTGTACCTTACTGATCCCTAATAAAGTAACTTTAAAATCCTTTATCTCAATAGCTGTAGGTTGTAATTGTGTCATTCGGATTTTCTGCACAAAACTTGTCCATGGACAGATGAGTATTTCTTTACTTACTTTTCATAAAAAGAAGAACATATATTGAAATGTTAGAAAATGGAACCACATAAAACTTTATTACATACTGCAAACTTGGTGTAAAGTGTTGCTATAATAACAAGACCACTTTCCAGGCAAATTAGCTTACTGACTTGAAACTTCTGTAACTTTGATGTATGGCCTACATGCAGAATTTAAACAGTATGGCGACCTGATCACATGACAGATAAAAACAATGTAAAATAAACAAGTATCACAGATACTTGCACTTCTGGTAAAAACATGATTCTAGAAGTTCAGTCCTGCATTACTTGATCTTCTGTATCTAATCTTTATTATTACTATTTTTTTACTGTTTATGAGTCATCCTTCAGGACAGAAAAAAACAACCCAACAATAAGATAAGTCTAAGCCAATTTCATATGTCTCCCTGCCAGCTCATTTTTTACTTAGCTATGGATACTTTCTGATTTCTCAAATGAATCTTCAACTTTGATTTTACACAGCCATTGATTTTCCAAGTTACAAAACCAAGACTGAATCTTTAATCTGCAGCTGCACAACTGTGTTACCAGGCTCTGCTCCAGTTAATCAGTTATGAATAAAGTTACACTTTTTGAACAAGCTTATTTGTCTGTTCTTCAGAGACTTTTAAAATTCCCGTCAGAATTCTGGAAAACAAAGCTGTAGCTGTAAACAACAACAACAAAGTCTTCTCTTCACATGAGAGGATTCAAGAGGCAAACATACTTCCCTGTTTTGAAGATAAGTTGCAATACACCTTGTCAAACTTCCTGACATGCAGGTGATCAGGATAGAAGTGTATTTTGTGAAAATGCAAGTAAGACATAAGTAATTTCTCTTCAAAATGAATGCATTTTTAATCAACATTTTGAATATCTGATACAAAACAAGTTAATTCTCCCAGAAACTGGTCTTAGCTGCAGCATTACAGAGGAAAAAAGCAAAGTGATCTCCATACTGAACAACACTTTTGCTCCTGAATCGACTTTTCTCAATTTACTGCAAACCCTGGAAAGAAGTCTTACAGGAAAGAACTTCTAAATACAAAGCTGAGAAACAAAGTGATTTTGAAGGAGCAGCATTTGCCTCTGAATCACTGCAGATTTTGAAGTGCTGAGAACTGGTGCTGACATAGGTGCATCATTTTTTATTTTATAGATATATTTAGAGAAAGAGAGAGAGAGAGAGAGGCATTTCTGGTTAAAACGATAGAGTTGGAAGTGAAAGTGTTACAGAGTTATACCAAAGAGGGAAGGTCGGGGGGGAGGGAAGAGAGAAGAGGGTTTAAAACCCACTAAACAAATCAGTAAATGTATCATTCAAATAAAAGGCGCAACAATTACAGAGAAACTTTAAAGCAACTTACCTCGAGGGAGAGAGATCAAAGAGCTGTTTTCCGTCGGAGCTTGCTCTGGCCCTTCAGGCCCCGGAGGAAGAGGTTCTCTCACTTGGGACATCTGCCAGCTCTCTCACTGAGTAATAAAGAGCCTGCACCCCCTCCAACAAAACTAACACGCGACCCTGAAGGAACAAGCAAATGAAAGGGCTCGTTAATGTATTTTATGCAAAAAGCGCACGGCTCGGGGGCGAGGGACTGGGGAGGGACAGGAATGAAGCGACGGCAACTTTGCNTAGGGGCCCTTGTCCGCCGCGGCGGAACCCGCCGGCAGCGCGGCGCGCCCTAGCTCCGCATTTCCTCCCGCTCATCCGCGGCACCCGGCCCTTCTCGGCTCCCCGGCTGCGGGAACATCCGCACTGCAGCCGCCCCTTCTTCCCTGGCGGCCGCCGCCTTTCTTGCTCCGCGCCCCCACGCTGTCCGTCCCGCGCCCGTGGGCCCTTCCCTCGGGCAGGGGCTCGCACAACCTGTCACTCACACCCGCCGTACCCCCGCCGCTACAGTCACTCCTTCTCCATCATTTCCGGACAATGAAACATCCCGCTCCGGCTGGCGGCGGCCGCGGCTCGGGGCGGCGGTTGTACAGGTCCTGCCGCCCGCCACCAGCGGGCCCGCGGGCTCGGCTAGGCTGCGCGGGGCCGGGAAAGGGGGGCCGGCGGGGCGCCTCGGTGTCCCCCGCCCCCAAGCGGGCCTCCAGCCACGGAAATTCCCCTAGGAGGTTGAAACCCGTCAAGAAGAAACAGCATAGAAGGGGAAAAGAGAAAAAAAAAAAAAAAAAAGAACTCTGAAAGGGAGGCTTTCATGCCTGGACAAGCTTTGCAGCTGTAGCGTTTGGCAGCGGCGCAGGGGCACTTCTAATGGTGCAGCCAGCAGCTCAGAAGTTGTGCACTGCGGTTATTGTTTGCCTTCAACCAGTTGCGCCTCAGGAGCGGGGTAGGCAGGCACGTGGAGCGGCGTAGGCCTCCATGCCTGTCCTCCCGGTCTTTCCACTTCTCTTAAAGATCAGTTCTCAGCATGAACAAACCCTCTCATGTAACTTAACCGATAACACACAGATACATCCCTAAAAAAAGGACTTTAAAGCAGGGATACAAAAGTATTCAAAGGAACACGAAAGCCAGAAGAAATATTTCTCAAAAGTAGAACCCAAGAATGCAAACTACTACTTCTGCTATCACCCGTGAAGCAGTGTTACCCTCTGATTTCACTATATAGCTATATAGGAAATAAATTTCGTTCCCATGGCACAAACTGATTTGATCATCAGCCTCGCTCTCTTCTTGCTCACACCATGGAGTACTGCAGTTACTGCTCCTCTGTGTGCTGGTGTCCATAAGCTACATGCTTTACCTTGCTTACGCTTAGTATATCACCTTTCTCTACCAAACTGTGCCATTGTTTAAACTGTAATTTCTTTAAAACTTATTTTTTAAAAAAATTATTTTATTATGGTTTATTGAATATATTTTACCAGTATGTCGCATTACAGTGTATAGCTAAGTATTTTGGGGGGAAATGTGAATACAAAGATCAAATAGCTGTTATAAGTTATCTTTATCGTAATATAAGAGATTCTAACTGATGGATATTTATTTTGATACTGTGTTTAGGAATATGCTCAAGTATTAAAAGTTCACTTCATAAAGTTCAGCATTTCCCTGCAGTGCTTGCAAACCATCCAGTGTGGAATCACCTGACTAGGAGCCAGTGCTGTCTAAAATTTCACGCACTTCAGGGCCTCCTTTTATTTCAGGAGTCATTAGTAATTTTGCATCACTGCATAGCTTTATAATTGGTCATTACCGCTGCAAAAGAAAACAGTATGGTGAAAGGTGCATATACCTTCATCTGAAAAATATAATCATTTTAAACTATTTCAGTAACCTAAGATGTCCTTTGGTACCACGTGATTTTTCTTTAAACTTTTTAATTACAAAATTTAAAAAAAAAAAAAGTTTCATGGGGGGAAAAAGCTATGTAAAAAATCCATTTTGGCACATAGAATTATTGTTGTACTGAATAATAATAATAATATTGGTCTCAATATCTGTATTTTCAATCTATGGAAAACATTGCAAAACTTTCCATAGTTTCTTTCCTCCCTGCTGTCCTGGGGGCAGAGTGATTGAGACATAAGGTAGAATGACTTACCTCAAACTCCCAAGTGAGTCAGTAGCAGAAGAGAGGTTATGACTCATATTCCACATCCAAGCTTGTGTTTTTCCCTCTGAAACTGGAAACATAGCAGAGCACAGTGGGAGGAGTAATAAATTAGCCAACCACACCCTTGCTTTCAAAATATTTCATTGGATAATAAATGTCTGTGAAGAGCAAATACTGTCCAGGGTTAATGTTTCGTTTTTTTTCTCAACCTTATCTATGAAATCCACATGGTAAACTCCATGACGTTCAGTTTATCTTCTTAAAAAATATAATGGGATGAGCTCACCCTGACGCAGTTCAATCGTGTAGTAGCCTACTTAAGAGTTTAAAGCAACTAAATGAATGGAAGAGGACATTCAGCTGATACTGAAACTGTTTCAGTGGGAGATAACACTAAGCAAAATCAGATTAGTAAAAAGAAAAAAGAACATTTAATATAAAACAGCACAATTAACCAAAAGCCAAATTAACTTAAATAAAACATTTAAAATATTGTAAAATACATAATATATTGCATACCAAAGACTGTGGTGATTGCAAAAAAGATTAGTCCAGATGTGGTCACTGTTAATGAGATATCACAGATGGGCAAAGTTCTTTGGCATAAGCCAACCATACAGCATTTCCTGACAGTACAAATACACAGCTAATCTTAAGATAATAGCTTTAATACTTTCCTTTAAAATATGTAGTATTTTAAAATATTATTGAAAATTCTCAGGAAGTGGGCAGTTCAGACACTGACATCAGCAGCCTGATGAAGTCTAACATCAAGCAGGCTGCAAATATGAGATACACTGTGCCTTACTACAGCAGCCATGTTATAGGCTGTTGCACATACATATTCCAAGATATTCTTCCATCACTACATTATGAAATTCAGATATGGTATTCTAGACAATACCAGATTATGGGATGTGTAGAGAAGCTCAAAACATGTAAATAGACCAGTAGTCGGGTAAGAATTTCCTGAAAACAAAACCAAAAAAACAAACCCAAAACGCTCACACAAAAAAAAAACCCAAAAGCAAAACTCCAACTTTCCTTTTCCTATTGAAATTTTTTTTTTGTAAGTCAGTTCTCTATTAAAAGTGCACTAAATGTGAAATATAATCATACATCTTCAGGACAAAATTAGTCATCACTATTTTCTAGTTTAAACTCCTACATAAACCATGCGATAGATACTACCTCAAGTCACAACAGACATGAAAATGAAAAAAAGTGCTTTAGAAAGACACAAGTTGTTTATTTAAAGTAAACCCACAGTATACCTAAATTAACTGCTGCAAAGGTTATTTACTTTTTAAAAACTGGAGTTATATATCTAGCTTGCACTTTCCAAGGCAAACATTTAGTCTTTGAGGTTTTTTTGGGTATCAGATAGTTTCTTGTGGAGGCAGTTTTGGATAGCATCCTTCCAGTACCTGAAAGGGGCCTACAAACAAAACAGGAAGGGGCTTCTTGCAGGGGCTTGTAGTGATAGGACAAGAGAAAATGCATTGAAGCGTTAGGAGGGTAGATTTAGAATATATATTAGAAAGAAATTCTTTACGGTAAGGCTGCTGAGACCGGAAGAGCTTGCCCAGAGACGTCATGGATGCCCCATCCCTAGAATTGTTCAAGACCGAACTGGGTGAGGCCTTGGGCAGTCTGGTTTAGTGGAGGCTGTCCCCACCCATGGCAGGGGACTTGGAACTAGATAATCTTTAAGATCCCTTCCAACCCAAGCCATTCTATGAATCTATAAATCTCAGCTATGCTGTAGAAAATCTGTGCATAACTCTTCAAATAAGAAATATTTTATTTAAAATATTACTGGCACCCAGATTTTCTCCTCATCCTAACTCTCACCTGGCCCTCCCCTCAAGGCTGCTCTTTAACTGATGCTGACTTCTTTTCATCAGCAGGAAGAAAGTGGAAAAAATGTACATCCTTCTTAATGCCCTGGATCACTTAAATGGTTCTGAAAAATAGAGAATAATAATTAGTAAAACTTTTTGTGATTGACTGCTTGTGCCTTACTACCTGTGAGTTCAAGTTATCTCTCTGCAGTGCCAGCAAACATGACTTCCAACTTTCGATAAACATTTTTAACATACATGTATTACTTTAACCTTCATAGCTCTTTATATAGTATTCAGATCAAGGTAGGATCTGTGTCCTAGACATTTTATAGTTCATCAATACTGAAATGGAAGGACTATTACAGTTAAAAGGGCTAAATAAAAACATGGAGTTTAGACTAAGTTATATTATAAAATAACAGTATTACAAGTGGAGTGTACAAACTAGTTTATTTTTGTTTTTTTTAGGTCAAAACCACAAATATATGCAGGATATGCAGAACAACACAGTAAAGGGGAATTTGAAGGTCACTATCACTCTGGGCTTAGAGTAGGTTTTTTTTCCTGGTGCTCATGCCCTTGCTTGTGTATTACTATTCTGCAAAACATTCTGTTTAAAGCCATGTGAATTGTCAGAAATCAGAGCAGAGCTGAGTGCATCTGTGTTGCAGGTGAGAATTTGTGCTCTATAAAGCATGATTACTGAAGGGCTGTGGGGTTGATGGTGCCTTGGACAACATCTGGTTCTAAGAGAGCAGCCAACCACTTCTAGCCCAAGAAAATCCACCTCCAAAGAGCACAAACATAAAAACAAGCAGTAGGATGCTTAAAGTGAAATTAGAGATGTGCAGATTTAACTCCTTTTGTAACCATAAATGGAATATAAAATTGCATTCTCTTTCAGATAATTGTTTTCCAGTAATGCTGTAAGTTGCTGTGGGAGCAAGAAGTCTGTCTACTATAAATGCTTCTTGTCCAGATTTGATGTTTTTCTGCCACAGTAAAAATAAAAGGAATACGAATGTAATGACTTTGTTGCACTACCTCAAGCTGGCAACTGAGAAATTAATTTAAAATATGAAAAAGTATTTTTCTTTATTGTATTTTTCTGTTTATAGTATGATAGTATAAGATATCTTTTGTTTCTGTAAAATATTTTCTAACACAAATGGCAAAGATTTAATTAAAATTGATGAATTGTTAATTAAAACAAAACAAAATATTCTGAGATTAATTAATGCTGATGAATTCCAATGAGGTCCAAGAAGTTGCATGAAAGTGAATTTAGCTCAACAAGCTTTATCCTACTTAGGGTGGAACATTTCACATGGCATGGTTTATGGTAGTTTCAGCTATTCTTTAGCAAGCTCAGGCAAGTAGCTCACTCAAGCAGGTAATAGATCTCACATGAAAACGTAACAGATCATATATTGAGGCATGCAAAATGACGTTTCATCACAACAAAATGTCAACTAGTAATTCATTACATTCCTACAAATAAGTCAAGTATTCAATTACAGCTAAGTGTGCTGGATTGCAACAGTTAATTTATTTACATATATTCCCTTCAGTTATTCAACTTCTCATCTTGCACGTGAAAGGTGCAGTCAATATTGCACCTTTATAAAAAAACTTGAAATTTAGCAAATAAGAAATTCAGCAAATATGAATTTTTTTAAACTCTGTACTGATTTTTTAGTGCATTCAAGGTCATCTCATCTAAGACAAATGATGGACAACAGAATCTTTTGAGTTAACAGGACAGGAAATTTAAAGGAATATTGGCTACCAAGTGTTGCTAACTGAGCACAGAACATGAACTATATAGATAATTAGTAAATTTGGAATAATTTAATGTATTTACCTGAACCACTTAGTCATAACGATCCTAGAAGTTGTATTTATACCAAGCAAAAATACAGCAAACCCTAAGCCAAATATTTGTATTGCTTTTCAGGTTAACAAGGCTTCTGTAGCGCAAGCGGTACCTGTATCTGGCCTTATTCTACATTAGTATTTTACACACAGTCCTTACAGTTGTGAGTATTCATAAAATTTGCATTACCTTTTCTCAGCATTATCAAACTAATTCCCAGTATCAAATGATACTTATAAAAATACAGTGTCTAGAATACCACCAAAATAAAAATATTTTCATATGAAAAGAATACCTGGTCAGGTCTTAAAAAAAAAAAAAAAATAAAATGAAAAACAGTAAAGCAAGTATATTTTACAAACAGAATAAATAATGCAGTGAATTAGAAGACTGTATGTCATATTGCTATATTAAAGCTTGATAGCACATCCATAGATCTATAAAATTTAGTTAATTTTGTACATTTTCAGGATGTGTTCATAATACACAGTACAGTTGCTTCTTCTCAGCCACCACAGAGTACACTATGGTTATTAAAAATACTATGCATTCCATGTTATATTTTTATAATATAGAATGCTTTTATTTATATATGACGTATTATTCCTAATACATATTCAGAGCATATATTGCAATAGCTCCTTTGGAACCACCACCATGTATGCCATGAATGTGTATTAACAGCAGAATGCATTTGCATATTATGAGTCTGTAATAATGAATGTACAATCTTTTTTTTTATAAAAAGTCATTGCTATACAAACAAGAAATTGTTTTCTCATGCTTCTCACTCACAACTGTGCCATCTTGCACAGATGTTTTACATCTAGATCTTTACAACTCACAAAGAAAAAAAACCAGTACTGCAGCAATTATGTGAATTATAATTTTCTTGAAGTAGAATATTTCATGAGGTCTTTTGGGGTTTTTTTGCCTTCTCTTTGTCCTAGCTCATAATATTGTTTTTAACTGCCTGAATACGTCCTCTTGGTTTTTCATTTTGACATCATTATAAGTTATTGGACTAAGGTCTTACCATAAACTGCTTATTTGGATATTATGTATAAAATACAGGTCACAGGAAAAACAAATATGAAAACAAACTTCGGTCAGTTCTACTAATGTTTTTAATTATTATGATTTTGTTAGTTTGTATATTTACAGTATCACAGTATCACCAAGGTTGGAAGAGACCTCAAAGATCATCAAGTCCAACCCATTACCACAGACCTCGAGACTATTTGCCTAAAAAAAGGGGGAATCTGTTAGCCAGGAACATACAATTCTTTAGGATGGAGAGAAATAAAATTACAAAATAACATTACAAAGTAATATGATTGCAAAACTTCATTTGGGTCAAAAAATTACTGTTTTTCTACTAGACGAGTATCCTGGCAGCCATGCAAGTATGGATGGAAAGCTGAACCCTTACTTGTCTAGAACAGGGAATTAAAGAAAAATTATCTTCTGTCTCAGTTTCTTGCAATGCAAATCTTGGGTTCAGATCTGATATAATTCTCTCTGTATGCACCCAAGATACAAATTTTCCCAAGATAGCAGAAGAAAAGCTAAGGACAACTTGGTTTTTGCCCAATTCCTTTCCTATCCTATAGACTTGCTGGAATAGCTAGAAAGACACAAGAGAAAATTGCCTATACCAGTGCAAGTTCTGCATAATGATTATAACTTTCAGTTATGTTATTTTAATAATGTATTTTATAGTTTTGATATCACTGCAGAGACATTGACTCCAAAAGGTATTCAGTTAAGCATTTTGACAGTTAATGGCAAGTATAAACTATCAACCATAAAAGAACCAAGTATGTATGTATGACTACAATAATACCTCAGGTAAAATATTAATAAAATCAGAAAACACAAATTAGATACAAAGGGTCCAACTTATACCTGGTACTTTTGGATCATATATATGGGGATGCAGCCTTGCACACTGAATGATGGACACAATTTTATTCTCTGTTAATATGTGTAATATCTGCCACATATCAGAGAGAGAGTGTGTATGTGTATGTGTACATAAAATCACTAGAATTTTAATATTTTCCCTTTAGAAGAAACTATTATATTTTAATTTAACGAGGAAGCCTATTACAATGTACAAACTTCTTCATTTCTCTTTTCCTTTTACTCTGGTTTACTTCAAACACTTAAAACCATTAATGAAATGCTGTAAAAGCCATAATGCTGAGGTATAATTTTATTTAACATTGTTTTAAATTAGAAGAGCTATAAACAGACTCGTATAAACTTATAAAAGCAGTTATTTTGAGGTCTAAGGGTTTTTTCTTTTATGATTGTAAATAGAAGTAAGATATTTGTATTGAGCTATTTTTTAATTCTATTTTTAATTCTAACCTATTCTAACCCTCAGATATTGTTTCAAGATATAAATCATAGCAGTATATAACTTGCCTTGACCATCAGTGATCAACATAAACAAGTGAGACTCACATCTTCTTCATAAATTATTTGAATTTTCAATTTAATACACTTTATTATAATAAAAGTAAAGTTCCGGTAAGTGTGATTTAAATAATTGCAAAATGAGTGCTTTTGCTGTAGAATCTCTGGTGTTCTATACCTGGACCTCTGACCAGTTCCCTAATTTTTGCCACTTTTGCTATGTTAGTAAACATTTTTTTTTTTTTAAGTCAGATTTTTTAAATGAGGGATGAACCAGTCCTGAGCTTGATCTAATATTCTCCAGAGTCTAGATGAACTTTCAAGCATGCTTTTGTTGTGGGCATGAAGAAGATTTGACAACTAGTTTTTAGAATAAAAGGTATACTTTTAGTTAATTTATACCATGAATATAATTATTGAGCAAATCAAGGAAATAGCAGAAATCCTGCTGCCATTTTTTTCTCATATATTTGTCACAGCAGAGGCAGGAGATATGCCAGACTGCTCCATTTGTCCACACTATGATTCACTCTGTTCTGAAGATGGGAATCAAGAGTGCTGCTTCTCACACTCTCAAAATATACTTCTCACCAGAGCTTTATCTTGCCTCTTTGTATTACCATTTGTGGGTCATTCTGAAAAAGAATCATGTAAAATTTAGAAAAGGGTTATTGAAGTGCTCTAACAAAACACCATAGCATCATCAAGGTCTTCCTTTCTTGAGGAAAAAAGCACAATTTGCATCTGGAACTTTATGAGAAGCAGCAGTCATGGCTTATATTCAGTATCTCCTCCTACCTGCCATTGTAATGGGATCAAATATGCTAAGAATTAAAAAAAAAAAAAACCACAAAAAA
>WBNM01042862.1:163048-255548 GCA_013399055.1 Ramphastos sulfuratus
AAAAAAAAACAAAAAAAAAACAACCCACTGTGGAAACTATACAAGCCACACTGTAAAAGCTTGGTACCATATGTGAAGAATTATAAAAAACTCTAAATCTTCAGAAATATCTAAGTTATCACCTATTGTATATTGTATATGCTTGTTATAAAACTGTAGCTGGGAAAAAAACCCAACAAAACAAAACAAAACAAACCCAACAACAAAACATAAAGGCAAGCAGAAACACAAAGGTATGCTACTTTTTTTCTTGTTAGCATCAGAAAAGATCTCTCTCTTATGACATGCACAACTTCTAATATCTTTCACGCTTTTAGTTCTTTTCTTCTATTAGATTTATTATGGAATGAGAAGTGGTGAATAGCACCAACAAGCTCCTATGACAAAGGAGACAGTATGATAGTTTTCAAAATAAAGCAGAAAACAGTTAATCTTGACTCAAATGAGTGGACTTGGGAACAATGGGGCAATTTTGGCCTCCTTTTGCTGCAAACAAAATTAGAATCTTGACCTGTGAGTACAGCAATCTGTAAAATATTACATTAATTTGTCCTACATTTTTCAGTAATAAAATAAATATTTTAGAAATACACAATGCATTTCCATGCATATACATTAATGTTTATCTAAGTATCTGTCTAGACAGTCATAGTTAACCACACTCACAATGTGCATGCGTAAAGGATATGCTACAGTAAACCATGAGATTATACATTTATCCTCATTCGTGAAGGTGGATGCCTAAAACTCATGAATGGAAAAAGATATGTTATAAAGTATTTAATCCTAATCAATATTCATTAAAGGAGACAAAGTAAGAGCAGGGCAAACCTATAGTACTTTAGAAGAAAAGCAGCAAGCTGGATTTCTTATCTTGCAATAGTTAACAAAGTTTTATGATTTATTTTAACCCTGAAGCAGATTTTTAAAAACCCTAATTGCATTAATGCATTAAAAGAAATACAATTGTCACTTAGTTTCATCAAGCATGACAGCTGACGATTCCAAAGGTAAATGCCAAAACTTGTGAAAATTGCAAGCTCAGGGTGAAATAACAATGTGTTAGCAAGGGGATGGAATTGTGCTGCTCATTGCATTAATCAGCACTACGGTTTATTTTTTAGTGTATGAAGAATGTTTATTTTCATTAATTGATGACTAGGTTCTTTCTACTTAAGTCTTCCTTTCAGACTTTGGATTTTGGGTTCATTTTAAAGTATTCTGGCTATTTATAAATCCACAGCCAGGCTCATATGAAATATCACTGTTGGGAAAGAATCTTTTTCTCGCATGCCGTATTTGTGAGGCTGGTAATATTACTAAATCAGTTAAAGGGGATGTGGTTCTAGTAAGACTGGAAAAGTTGAACTATTGCCACCTGTGCTACACTCAGTGTAAAATTAGATTATTTCTCTTTTTTTTCAGTAGATATCTCACTTCTTTTGCAAACCATAGGCTACACCCGCAATCTTTTCACAAAATGTAGCTTTTTTATTTCTAGTTGTGAATACATACACTACTGTAACAAGTCAGTGTTATATTTAGATTAGCAAAGCCTGTATTATAGTATCACAGATCTTATGCTCCCTGAGACTGACATGATCCTACCATAAACATTTTCATTACAACTTTATGATTCAAAACACAAATACACTCAGTCTGTGCTGCCATGCAAGGATGGAGTTTGCTTATATTGTACATTGCAAAAGCCCACCTAGTTGAGTTTTAGTACTTTGGGATAAGCAAGCAATTAAAAATTGAATTTGTGATACAGTTAATAAGCAGTGGTAAGATATGTGTGCAGTAGACATTTATGGACAGCTATCAACTAGAATGCTGCCAGTACTTAGAATAAGCAAATGTTTGAAATATTTTCATTAACTATGGATAAATAATATATAAATGGTAATTGACACATAAACACAAATTAAAATAATGAAACTGTTTAAGTAATCTCTTTCACAGTAAAATCAACAAGTGAAAGGGTTTTGTAGCAAACCTTTAGCTTTAGTTTGGGTTGCAAAACTCTTGCTAGGTAAAACCAGAGGCAGTACTGAATATCTGACAGTACTGAAAACTATCTTTGACACCATTAATGACAAGAAGTAATGTAAACATTTTCGTATCAAATGTAAACAAATATATTATTAAGTGGAAATGTTCATGAACTGGTTGCTAACTTTACCTGCTAATATCATGTATTTCTGCTCTCTGCATCTTGTGTAAGCTTTTACTTGCAGACTTACAGCTTATATTGCTCATTATATCTTCTGTACATCTGTCTTATTGTTCTCGTGACCTGCCAAAATTCACATATAAGTGGGCAATGTCTCTTAAACCTCCCAATCCAGTTTAAGAGACAGTGTTCATGGTGGAGGAGTATATGAGACAGTTTATGGCTTTTAAGGGTGATAAAATGCTAAAGCAGAGCCAAGGTGTTTGATAATCATAAGAGCTATTTACTGCTGGAATATCCCAGCCACATAAACTTTTTTCCCATTAGCCAGTAAGAGAAGCGCATTTGACAAACACCATTAAAAAGACATTTTAATAGGTAAATGAAAGTTTTAAGCTCTGTATGTAACTGCAGTTGAGAACCCTTGTTCATATCCCATGAGAGACAAATATAGATAAGGCAAATAAGGAATTCAGAAGAACTATGTTCTTCTCCCTAAACACAAGGCCAAGGACAAATAATTGCATGAGGGAGTTACCTGTGTAGAAATTGAGGGCTGACACTTAAGTGTGAACATATATGATTTGAGTTAGGATTTATGACTTACTTTTCATATTGCTAGTATAAATGAGTAACAATTATCATCTGCCAAAATGGCCTGTTAGCACATGTTGGAAACCAGCTCAGAGTGGCTGCAAGTCTCCCGTCTCATGGGAACAGGCTTGCTTCATTTATACTCCAGAAATGTAAATGAAGAAAGGAATGATGGAACCTTAGGAAGAGGCTACTATAGAATTAGGGTAAGGGAGGTTCTGGTGGAAAACCCACATAAGACCTTGGAGAGGAATTTGGAGTTCAGGGTTTGGGGGATTGTTTCATTTTGCTTTTCCCTTAATGCCATGAATCACAAGTAAAAGCCCGATGCAGGGACGCTACTTCATATTTATTTAGATAGAGAATGCCAAGAGACTCACATAATTCACGGTCACATATATACTCTGCTATACACAAAACAACCATATTTGAGTTTTTTCTCTACAAGAAAGATGTCATTGGTACTCAACTGAAAACAAGATAACATCTTCAGCAGCTGAACTATTAAGCCCAAGGAAGTTATGCTGTAATCTTGTGACTTCCAAAACCAAGGAAAATAATCTGTACACACCCAGTGTAATTTCTGATCATCCTCCTTCTTCATCCTATTCCTCTGTACTCATATACATGAGTTTAAAGCTGTATAAGACTCAATTCTCTCTTCATTTAGTGGAAATGGTAAGGAAGGTGAAAGGAAGATGCTGGTGAGTTGTGCAGGAAGATTTGAAGAGTCTGCCCAGCAGACTACACAAAAAGCAGGTAACTTTGTTTCCACTGACAAGTTGGTACTTAACTATTGGTCAGAACACAAATATCATGTGTTTGTCCTTCTCACTGACTGTTAAGGAGAAAAAGTAAAGAGGGCTTCCTTTTCCCCAGCAGTTATCTGTTTTCAGCTTTCTAATGTTCTCTCTTCATATTTACCAGTAATGATTCACAGAGAAAATCTGACTTGATAGATATATCTAATAGTCTTTTTGAACAGCATCCTTGCAACGGCTGCAGATGAGCTATTACTGCACAGTAAAATATGAGTACCTGTATTTATAATTATCAGATAGCTAATTTCAATGTTTAGTTTTTCCTCCCTAGATAATTTCAGAAGGAAAAGGGAAGTAGGTAGGAAGACCAAGGAATGCAGTGTTGCTGGGGTAAATTGGTTTTCTTTCCCCTTTGCTCACAGATGTTCTGTAACTCTACTTACACACATGGTCTCATATGGTGAGAGGACAGAACAAAGAAATTGCCTTGGTGAGTCACTCTGGAGATTCTCCTATAAGCAGTCAGTCTCAGACAACAGGCAACATCAGGTATTTCAGGGGAAAGTATAAGGAGTCAGTAATGGAGGTGTGGAATAATTCCTTTATGTCTAGAATAATTCCTTCATGTCTACACATAGTTAGACTGCAGTTGGTTTTGTTTTTTTTTAATTTACCTCAGACAGCAAACTTTGTCCATAAGAGAGACCATTCCTCTACATAAATGATTTATAAAGTTCAGTCATTGTGTTCCATCCTTCACAGAGAAATGTATGAAATTTCATTCTGATATGATGAGGAATTCCAATATCTTTCTGTAAAAAATCATCCAAGCCTCTAAATTCTGCATTCCAGATGCATTTCTTTAAAGAGAGTTTCTTCTGCTTGAAAGAGTCCAGTGTAGAGCCACAAAGATAAGTAAAGGAGTGGAACATCTCCATTATGAGGAAAGGCTGAGGGAGCTGAGACTTACCTTGGAGAGGAGAAGACTGAGAGGTGAACTCATTAATGTTTATAAATATGTGAAGGGTGAGTGGCAGGACAGAGCCAGGTTTTTCTCAGTGACGTCCGATGATAGGACAAGGGGCAATGGCTGCAAGCTGGAGCATAGGAGGTTCCACTTGAATAGGAGGTTCCACTTGAAGATAAGAAAGAACTTTTTCACTGTGAGGGTGACAAAACACTAAAATGGGCTGCCCAGAGAGGCTGTGGAGTTTCCTTCTTTGGAGACATTCAAAACCTGCCTGGACATATTACTGTGTGATCCAGGTGAATCTGCTGCAGCAGGGGAGATGGGCTAGATCTTTCAAGGTCACATTCAACCCCTAACTCTCTGTGATTCTACATCTACTACCGCTTGTGTTTTTTTTTTTTTTTTAATACAGGAAACCTCAGCTTGCTTCTAAAATCTAGCATAAGGTTCGATTTTTGTCTACTAGGAAAACAATCTTTGCATGTCTTCCTTTTAATACCTTTGAACTAAGAATGGCAGTATTTGCTTCCCAGGAAGGTTATATTCACTTGAGATCCCGGNAGGGGGCAGAAAGGGAGGAAGGAGGGAAGAGATCAAGACCCACAACAAAAGACCTATTCATTTATAACAGCTTGGCTGTGGAACCATTCCAGCATGCTTAAAAATACTTTATCCATTAGTTAGTAACTATTTTCTAAATGACAACATGCTGCCCACATCTGACCACAGGCAGCTCCCTTTTCACATTGAGTGTAGCAAGGTTCATGTTGTCAAAAGCAGCTTGCTACCTCTTCTGGACGTTATAGGAGGGTGAGGCAGAGTAAAGCAGAGGTGCCCTGTGTGAAACAAAAATCCCTGACCTCCAGCATATAGAGGGGAAGTGCAATGCTGTTCAGTTCCTCCCAGTCCATTCTATGAAAAGAGGACAAACGCGTACAACATTTAACCAGAGCGCTCCTCGCATGGAAAACAGGAAGAACATTTTAGGTTAACCAAGTTATTAAAATTAAGATCATCTAATGAGCTCAACAACAGTCTTTTATAGTTTTATATGAGTCTGCTTTATGTTAAGCTCTGGTCTCACATTTGAATAAAATCATTGAACATACATCACCAACGTTTCTACATATCAACCAATAGATAATAATTTTTAATTGCAAATACTGTGTACTTGTTGAACAGCAGGATTTTTTTAATCAAATGATTCTCTCCTCTCTTCAGTTAGAGAGTGGTACAGCTGAAACTATTAATATTTTACACTAGAGACTGTGGATACAACTTCATATAAAAGCTTTTCTTTATATGAAATGTGACTGTTGCTGTAAAGTTGGCATTTCTACTTTTTCCTAGTATTTTGCTGCATGTGCTTTTGGAGCTCAGTTTGAGAAAAATGAATGTCTGGTTTCATGTGTGTTTATTTCTCTTGACACATATGTTGCATCCTTATGTTAGTTTGCATTGAGACTCTGGAGAAGATTCTAGGAGAATATTGTGCAGTTGATCTTCTCATCAAAGTATCAGCTTTTCTAAACATGTCAGTCAGCTACAGCAAAACGTACTCTATATTACAATATATGCTATCTGATTCACCTTCTTACAATGATCATCTTTGTAACCTTTTCTCATGTGGATATTCTTAATAACACCAGGTCTGTGTAAATGCAAAAAGACTGCATCTGTATCTACAGCATCTGTTTAAAGTAAAAATACAGTGAACAGATGCTTAAGTTCTTAAAACAAAGTATTCAATAATTTATATTTAGGGGTTATATTTTAGCTATAAAGCAATGAGGTTTGTTAGAATTCCTTGCTTTCTTTTCTTAGTTTAGTTGATTACTTTCAAGCTAGGATGGGGAAGCAGTGATGAAAGTTGACATTGGAAATAAATATTCATATGTGTCCAGTTGCTCAAGAACATGGTTGTATGTTGCTCAAGAACTCAATGAGTGCACAACAGCTGCCTTTTTAACTCCCTGAAATATGTTAACCTTAGTTTGCAGGTACCTTGAAATGTTTATGAATTATACAATATAGATTCTAAGATACATCTTGTTTTATTAATACTGGCACATTGTAACCCAGCTCTCCAGAAGGCCTAAGTAAAATGGCAGGGCAATATAGAATTTTTTTTACATCTCACTTCCAACAAAATATAATCTTACTTTGGTCGACCTTTAAATATATGTAAGAATTATGTAACAAAGTAAACTGCAAGCCAAATAGAGAAAGACCACAGTTCACATAATCCAAAACTTGTGGAAAAAAATCTGGTTACAGTTTTATTATGAGAAGTGCTATCTATGTTAAATGTTCAGTGTTGGACTTGTAAATGTTTCTAATTTACTGGGGAAATGTATCCAGTTTTTAATAGCTCATTACATTTTCTAGGCTACATCAAAGAGTGAGATGACCTCAATGCAATACCAAAAAGAAAAAGAATTCCTGGATTCTGAGTTCAGCTGCAGGGCAATTTCAGAATTCTCCCTCTCACTGCCTGACTCCTGTCTTCTGGCAAGTTGAGTAGCTGGATTCTTTTATTTAAGAGCAACATTTACCTACTGTGTAGGAATAGTCTGAAGATTAATTCATTTGCGTGTCATGTGAAATATAAAAAGAGCTAGGAAACAGATCTCAGTCATGAAAGTGCAAAGGGCAGTTATGGTGCTGCTAGCATGCTGTCCAGGAGAAAATGCCTAGTTGTCTCCATTGACTTTAAGTTCCTTGCTCTGTCACTCCTCAGAGAACACATCAGGGAAGAAAAGAAGGAGTTGCAGGGACTGGCTTCTCTTTCCAAACTGCAGTGAGAAATGCTCTGCAGCCCTTAGGCCAAGTTGTTACAGATGCTTCTGTGTCCTTACAGCATGTCAGGTGTTGAACCTTGCAACCTTGCTTAATGTATATGCAGAGCTGCTAATCAGCCAAGTCTGACTCTCAAGCAAAACAGGATGAGCAACTTGGCCACATAGGTGTAGTCCATATATCCTATTCCACTTGATTATAGAATTCTAATTTGTGGGTCTAGTGAACTCCTAACAAAGAAAGGTTTAGAAATCCCTGCCCCCTGAAATAATATCAGTCTTAATCAAGATCTTAGCACAGCAAAAGCTAAATTTTAATAGCAATGTAATATTTTTACAATGAGCATCCCAAAACCAAAAATGTTACTATTCGTCATGTCTGTGATAGCACTATCCTGTGCTCCATCTGCAGCAGGATTATCCTAATAACTTAAACTTAACCTACCAAAAAAAAACCCAAAAAACCAACAACCAAACAACCCTCTGTGAAATACAACATGAAGCAGAATAAAGCAGTATATAAGAAAAGGAAAGGTTATTTAATGAAATAGTAAAAAATAAGTACAGAACATAATAGACCACTCATCTCTCTGCAGGTAAGATCAAGTCTTGACTCTGGTATTAGCCAGCAGTGGATGTCTATACAAGAACAATTACAGTTCCTGAGTTTACTTTTGCAGACCACACATATTTGCAGTTCAAAACTAGCTGAAATAGATAAATTCTTCTTATTCAATAGCTTTTTGAGTAGTTCATGTTTTTTTCTTCCTGTTCTTTTTCAAGCTTCTATCAACTTTTAACACCACAAATGTCCAGTGATAACTTAGTAACAAGACAATTGTTATTTCAAACTTTTCATATTACAATTTCATCTGATAGCTACTTCATACAGTCTTTCCCTGTTTAACTCCTCCATAACCTGGATGATTTTATAAAGTACTGTTAACATTCCTCCTCACTTGTCTTGTCTTTTTGTTTTTTTTATGTAGCCTGAAGAGCCTTAAGATGTTTAATTAAAAATAATATTGAAACTGTTTCATGCTTTTGATCACCCTTGTTACCTTCTCTATATCTTTATGACTTGAGGAGAGGAGGGGAGAAAAGTGAATCAGAAGTATACAGTGTTCAAGATGAGGGCGCACTGTGGAATTACAGAGGCATAATGATATTTTCTGTTTTGAGCTGACATTTTCATAGAACTGCTTCTCTACAGTTATCCACTATTTATAACTTGAAGATCTCATTCCTAAGTGACAGGCTGTGTATGTTAAGTTAGGATTAATATATAATTAAAGCTGAGGTTATTTTTCCTCCTGGACATCACTTAACATTTATTTACATTTCATTTCACATGCTTTTTTATTACCAAGTGTTATGTTCTACAAGCTCTTCTCAGCTGGCCCTCATCCTTCTTGTCCTGAATAACTAATACCAGCAAACTTTATCATCTCACTTTTGCCCCACCTTTCTACCTCATTTTCTTCTCTGTTGAAAAGCACAGAGCTAGTGCAGGATTCTGTAGGCACACTTTTGCTCAACTGAGAAAATTAACTATATAAACTTATTTTATCTCTACATTTTGAGCAATTTTCCTTTCATTCAAAGACATTCCCTCTTACCCAATGTCAGCATGGTCTGCTCTATAGGAACATTTAAAAAAGAACAAGGAACATTCTAAAAAGCCTTTTGGAATTAAAATATGACTTTGGCAGACTACTCTTGTCTATGTGATTGCTGACTCCTCCAGTGAATTGTACTCACTTTGCTTTACAAAAGCCGGACAGCTTTCCCTCACACATTATATCATATTTATTCTCATGTCTACTGATTCTGTTCTAGTCTCTTCATATTTCCCCTGTTCCAAGGGAAACAAGTAGTTTCTCCAATCATTCTTGGAAATTTTGTTTTGTTTGTTTAATTCAGCATCATATATTTACTTTCTATACTTCGGGTATCAAAGTGGTTTAAAGCAAAAGCTTACATGCTTTAGTAAACAATCTGGCATCCTCATATCTAAATTACGATAAAGTTCTTGATTTCATACATTATCTTTTAATCATGACCTTAAGACTTCTTTCCATGAATTCTTTTGTCGAAACAGATGCTTTGATGCCAGAACTTATTTTTCAAGAACTTCAAACACAAGACTTATGTTTCTCCACAGTCAACACTGATACAGAAAAAATGCTGTTAGTTTCCTCTTAGACTTCCCTAAGTCTTCTTTGCATACCTTGATTATCTAATGTCTCTATCAAGTCTTGTTTCCTTCTTGAAAGCTTTTTGTTCTTCACGTGTTTGAAAAAAAAAATTATCTTTTTATGTATTTTTAAGTTTTTCCTTAACTCATATTAAAGTTGCCTTTCCCAGTTTCTTCTAGTAGAAGTTTCTTCATTTTTGCTGTAGTCTCTTTTTTGAAAATTAATGGGATTTTTTTTCTTTTTCTGTCAACAGTTTTGAAATAAAGTACATTATGTCCACTCTGTCATCCTAAACTCCCTGTTTTGATTGCAAACAAAGATTAAAAAATTAAAATCTGCCATAATTCTGCTTTCAACAGCATATGCATTAACACCTTTTGTTTTAATGTAAAATTGTAAAATAATATAATGTAAATTAAATGAACTCTGTAAAAGAGCATGGTCATAGTAAAGATTGTCAATATTGGTACAAGACTGTTAGGACAGCATCCTAGAACTCATAATTGTTCTTGATCATCCCAAAGACAGAGAATGGCAGTAGCCAAAAACCAGCATGACCCAGCGCAACTGACCTTCACATCAGCTCCAGCTAGTGAGAGTTGGAGAACATCCTGTGAGTAATGCTTACCTGAGGACAATTGTCAGCATCATTGTACAGTCCTGTGGCTCAGGCAGAACAAATAATTCCAAGGTCTTGGGTGTTGTCTCACCTCTTTCTCAGAACTTCATTTCTTTTTCACACCATTCTCTGATTTGTCTTGCCTTGCCACGGCATATTTAGGCAGTCAGGTAGTTGTGGTGATGAGCAATGAAAAGCAGAGCCCCTATATAGAGCTGATGGGTCATACATGGTGCAGAAAGCATAGCTACTAAAAAGAAATAAAGAGCAGCATGTTAGGAGTCCAACCATTATATTGGACTTTCCATGAGTACCTGATAGCAGCCAACCTGCACTCCAGCTATCAAGATGGTCCTCTAAGCTAGAACAGTCTAACAGTCTACACGTGGCCTCTGATCCCCACATATGGGACTGTGACTGACCCCAGAAATAAGAATGTATGAAATAGATGAAAATATTAAATTGAATAAAAGGAGAAAATTGAGATAACCCTGGCAAAAATGACATTAAATGGGACAGAGACCGCAAGTGATTTTTACACACAATGGTTAAAGAAAAACAAGGCATGCTACAGTGTGGCCAGTACTTGACAGGCTGGTGGTAAATTTCTTTTGCCTAATATGTAAGGCAGAATTTGAACACAGAAGTTTGGCTAATGTAATAGCATTCAATGTGTACTGCTACAGAGTCACTCCATATTTAGGAAGACTGTCACAGAGCAGTTCAGAGTTTAGTCAGTGATTGTGCATGTTTAACATTTGGCTTACAATTTGAAGGATCCCAGCCAGACCTGCAACAGTAGGCTATCCTTGACTTACCCTTGTGGCTGTTACCTGTATCATCTGTAGTCTCAATCAGCTGTTAATGCTTCTCTTGTAAGACTATAAAATAATTGCAAATAGCTCAGATTAGGGGGTGTGAATGTCACTTAAAGCTCATTTCTGTTTCACGTGCTATCCAGTATTCTCTGTAGGCAGCAGATGAGGGTCTACAGAAAAACAGGAGCCTAGAAACAAACAGTAATAACAAGCACTAATCAGAGTGTAATAATCTTTTGAGTTGCACTTATGTTAAAAGGTAATCACTGATATTCACACAGCACTGAATAAGTAGCATTTCATATGAACTTCATAGTTAAAGAAAGAAAATAAGAATTTGATTTCATAAAGGGCATCAGGAACAAAATACAAAGAAAACAAAGCTTTAAAGTTTAACATCGGCTTTCAAGAGAGAGAGATTTTCTCCTTTATGGTATTATATCTTCTGCAAGCTTAAACAAATTTTAGACCAGTCCTGTATTAATGCTGCACTTGAACACATTTTGCTGTTGCAATATTGCAGCAGATGGGTGTCCACTAGATTAACAGTATAGAGACAAGTGCACCTGGTTAACCTAGCTGATGAGAAACTTCTGTTGAAAAGAGTGTAAAACCCACTCTGATTAGATGGTGATGTATGAGGGAATGGCTTCATGACAAAAGGTCTCAAGAGAAACCACCAATGTATGGAGTTGCCACCTCTGTGTCACCTGTTCCAGTGCTAACTGGGACAAGCAGGGTTTGCCATAGATAGGATGGCTGCTATTGCCACTGCCTCCATATGCAAGCATATGACCTGAGAGGGACTTGCAACGTAGAGATGCAGTAAGACATTCAGGTCTGTGTATCTAACCATATATAGTCCTCCCATATCTCACCTTTCATGTTTTTAATACTTACTTCACTAGTGTGTGCAAGCATCAGTTTCCAGTATATATAAGATACTCAAAGAAAGGGTGTTACTCATTAAGAATTACTTTTTTATTTCTATATCAAACACAAGAACAAGCACTATTAAGATTTCTTCACATAATTGAGATGCCTGAAAAACATAAGAAATTAATAGCAGAAAACTCTATACTAATTCCAAATATAGATGAATGGGATTTTTTCATGACATAACTAATACAGAAAACAAATAGGATTCAAATCTCTACTTTATTTTAAGCCTTTATATATATATATATATATATATATATACACACACATATATATATATTATACATGCGTGGGCATAATACAGGTATCCTAGCCACCTTTTCAAGCTTTTTACCTGATTAAAAAGCAAAGTGTATCTGCAATACTATACTGAATGCATACATTTCATATAAGTTTATTTATTTTTTCATTAAGGGGCAAAAAAATATGCTTTTGGGTCTACGATGTAACAATTATTAATATTTGAAAGGATAAATAGCAGATTATTTATATATTTATCATATTTGATCATGCAATCTTTGCATTCATAAATATAGTAATTGAGAGCTATGGACTTTAAAATCAATGCTATAATTGCATAGGAAAAGTAATACAGTAGGTTTTCAGGATAATAACCTTAGTGATATGACATTCTTTATATACACAAATATGATCTTCAAAATGGCCTCTATCAGCTTAAAAAATGGACAGTATCATGAAACTTGTTAAAGCCAAGGTGAACTGTGACACCATATCCAAATGCAGAAAAAGACAATCACATTTTTTGACATTTCTACAGCTGATGGCATTGAAATGTCAGCAAAGCTCAAAGCAAAAGTACACAATAAATTTGATATTACACCACATGTTTGATTAAGCCCAAGGGTGAAATTGTAACCTGCAATTTTATTCTGAGTCAGTAGATTTCTGACACATTTGATTTTTAACAAAAGGAAACTCAGTCTTAAGGCTTCACAGAATTCATCAGGACTGTCATTGTTTTATTCAGACTCTCCTAGAAATTGGTCTTTACAAGCCCAGCAGACACAAGTACATTAATAAATTTTATAATTGAAAAACTGTTTCAAATTAATTGTTTCAAATAGCAAGGCCATGACTATACTCAAAATTTAGACTATTAATGGCAAACGTGTGGTGAGACAGCATTTTCTGATGAAAATTATACTGTTTTCTACTTCAGATTTTTAATATATTAAAAATAGTTTTATACGTGTACCTGAAGTTGTTCACATTTAAAATGCAAGAGTGTTGTCTAGGAAAAACTCAAGGAATTTTTGACCCTACTTGGTTATGTTTAAAATTCTATGCGTACTCATTACAAAGTACAGGATAATTACAATAATAGTTTAAAAAAAAATCCAAACAACTCTGCTTCACAATGAAGACACAGGGAAACTGTATCTGTTATTGTGACAGGTCTCAGAAAGTAAATGCTTGACTACAGATGAAAGAAATACAAATGCTGAAATCCACTCTGGTTTATGACCATGGAGCATGGTAATTAACTGACACATATTCAAACACTTTTTAAGAAATAGCCTATTCAAAAGACATGCATTGTTTTTGTTGTTTCCTAATTTTTATCACACTGCTGGATGACTCAGAACTGATGCTGTCAAAGCAGCAGTCAAGGACCGAAGTAATTGGAACTGCTGGGTGAAAAGACAAGCTCCATACAGGAATTTTATGCCACTCCGGTGAATGTGACAGAAAAGCTCTGAAAATGCCGGTAGAGATTTAAAATGATGAATAGCTGTTATGGCTGGTGAGAAATCTTGGAAGTTCGGTTTTGTTTTGTTTGCTGAAATATTACCAAAGAAGGCTTGAAGCCTGTGTCTTGTAAAATGTGACTCCAGAATGACCTCTGACAGTTTGGGTTGCTGTAGAAGTTATGCTTCTGTTTATCTGTGAGTATTGTCAGGTTCTTTGTCTCATTTCTCAAAATAAAAGTGCAACCTTTGTCCCACTGTTTGTCATTATTTATACACTACAAGGTCAATTCCTTTTATTTTGAGACCTTCGAATTTTCCTGACATTATTTGTTGGTGCTGTCATTTCTACCATTCTTGATAATTATCCTTATATTCCGTCCTCTGTTCTTCAGAAGTAAACTTACAAGGCTATGTCTGCTTAATGGACTTCAAGGTAAATTGTTGCAACATTGAACCTAATTACCCTATTGCTAGGTGGAATCTATAATCCCACAGCAGGCACATGGGCTCCTGCTGCCATGAAGCTCCCAAAGAAACAGGCTTGTGAGAATAAAATCTGCCAAAGATGGGGAAATGATACAAAGTAGGAAATGTGAAGAATAGATAGATAGATAGATAGATAGATAGATAGACAGACAGACAGACAGACAGACAGACATATCCTAGTGAGGGAATCAGCCATCTCCTGGCTGGAGACTGATTGACTCTTTCCACTGCTGAGGTTCTCAGACGACCTCTCTTCTGGTTTTAGGTGCTTAACACAGTTTAATATCCATGATCACAGCCGAAAGCCAAGAGTAAGAGAATTTAAGTAATACAGTAGGCCAAACTAAAGCATTCAGCTGCAGGAAACCCAAACTCAGATCCCAACTCTGAAAATTTAAACTCCTTAGTTTCTTAGGTCTTTGGAGAGCATTCTCTATGGTGCAGTGATTAGAGCAACTGGGAATAAAAATTACCTTTATATGTCTGTTTTGTGTGAGGAGTTGTATGGTAAGTATAATTCAACATGATTAGAAGTAAGAAAAAAAAAAGATGAATTTATGAAATCTTCAGGAATTTAACCACTGACCTTTCTGGCCTCATCAGGGATGCAATTGTGATATCTAGAAATGTATGTCAAGTACTTTATAGACAGCACCTCGGACACATACAATGGAGATAGAGCAATGGCTTTGAAGCTCTACATGAAAATATTAGGCACCAGCAAGTTATTTGAAATGAATGGACTTTGACATGATTTCACCCAAGTTGATCTAATTTCAGAAGCAGATCCTGGAGACTTCTCTGGAGAACATATTCTGCAAGCATTAAAGCTTGAGACTGGTGAAAAATCTATTGGTACTGCAGGAGCGTCTGCTTAGACACTCTCAGATATAAAAACATTATCCAGAATAAATGCTAAACAATTTTATTTTGTATATGATTTTCCAAGATAGCTACAAAACATCACATGAAGCAGACAAAATGAAAGCTATAATCTTCAAAGCCTAACACCACATCCTCTTCCTTCCTGGCATGAGTACAAAAATGCAAGCTAAAACAAGATAACTTCTTACTGCAGGAAACTGCTTTCACAGACTGGATCTAAACTGCTTTCCTCTCTCCTATTAGTCTCTTTAAAAAACAGAAATAAACTAATCTAAGGGAGCAGACAAGGACTCCAGCACACCTGCTAAATAAAGAAATAACCATACTGCACAGAAAATGTAAACTTATTGGTATGGCTAAACATAAGGTTCTTTCACAATTTTTTTGCTAGAAATTACTGTAGTTGAACACTTCCAAAAGGAAAAGTTTACTTTTACATATAAGCACAAACATACACAACTTATAAAGTTATTTGCCAAATATATAGGCTCTCACTTTCTGTCTCATAAAATACAGAATCCTACAAAAAATATACTTTTCACAAAGACATAGTGAAACTAAATTGCATGCTTCTAAAATATTTTTCTTTTAGTTTCACTTATTTCTCTTGTGCTTTTCAGATAACATTCATTGTCCTACACAATATCTGTTTTCCAGTCATACTTCTAAGTATTTCTGTTTTTCTGTTACATTATTACCATGAACAACTAAAAGCCTGCAGTAAGTCCCAAAACTTAGCTACCCCGTAAATCAGAACAACAAAAAAATAAATTGTCTATTATTATTTATTCACTATTATGATGCAGATTTAATTTACCTAATTATAAGACATGATGTGCTATACAAACAAAACCCCCTCAGACTTTTACCCACCATTAATGCCACAACCAATTGAACTGAAATAAGGAAAAATAGTGACAAGGACCAATGCAATTAACACTCACTATCACTAAAAAAAACTTTACAAAATCCTTTCTAAATTTAGGGTGAAATACATATTTAGGATGTGAGTTGAAGAATCAAAGTAGCACTGCTTCCAGGACACTTTCATTATGCCAGTGCTCAGCTACTTACTGAACCACCAGATAAACAGAGAGCAGAAAACATTTAAATACATGACTGATGCTTTTCTTTGAGTGTCCTCTGAGAATAATATTTAACATTTCTGCTGCTTTCATTAAGACCTGTGTCCTCACTCTCACCAGTGTTCCCAAAACGACTCTGTTTTCTGAGTGTGCCAAAATCATACCTAGCAACCCCTTGCCCGCCTTGAAAGAATTATTGATAATAGGAGCTCACGTTGAGCTTGGTTGATATTTTCATTTAGTGTGCCCAGTCTGACAGACTACTTAGGCTTAAAACAATGCCATAGCATAGTCTTTGTCACTGTTAGTTGTGACAAACCAAAACAGGAATGCAAAATTATATGGACATAGTAGTCGTTTATTGCTATAGCAGTAGTCGTTTATTGCTATAGCAGTAGACTTTTTATATGCCACTCTACAAATTGTGGTAACTCTACAATGATTGGATATAATACTGTTTTTAACATGATTGGATAACAGTGAGGTGTTGGCTATCCTGGCAAAGACTACTTTCAGTTCTTTGTTCTAAATTTACTCTGCTTCTGTACAAATGTTACACAAGGCGAGCATACCAGTTTACTGTGTTTCTAACCTTAATCTTCCTGTATCAGGGGTACACAGGGATGCACTCTAGCAGACTCTTCCTCAGTTCTCAGAGTCTTCTTCTCTACTCTTAGCCTGCTGGAGCTGCTTTCTGGAGAGAAAGACTCACAAAACATTCTGGTACTCTTATAAAGGTAAATGCTCCTTGGCCAGTGGAAGAACAATAGGCAGTTTTCCATTACAGTCATATGTCTGTTAGTTATTAAAAATGCTCTAAGGCATGAAAGTCCCAGGAGAAGTGCCAATTGAAGAGAATATCATTTATATTATGCCTATTTAAAATATATTCAAAAACCATTAAAGTTGAATAGCCAATGCTTCAGTCAGGATTCATATATTAGGGAATGCCAGAGAAAAAGGCTATTGACCCAACATTCATATAGATATTTGTATGTTCTTGAATCTTCAATTATGCATTATTTTCCACTTCACAGAACATCATTTGGACCTTGTGTAGAGGCTTTAGACCACCAAAAATCATGTCACTACTCCTGAAGTGGGTATAATCACGCCTTGCCAGTTGCAAGACAATCTATGGGAAAAGTGTGAAATGCAGGTCAATTCTCATCTATCTTCCAGGAAAAGGCTGATCTACTGTCTATAACTCTATTAGCTAATGAAGCCAACCACATCAATTTGGCACATTCAGTCTGAAGTGCATTATGCTTATATTTAAGTCTTGGCTCTTTAATATTAGAAATCAATATTTTACTCTTTCTGCTAGATCCCAATTAGATTGATTCTAGCTGTCTCATATCCATGCAGTTTTACCAAGACGAAAAGATTATTTCAGGGTTATCTCACTCAAATTTTTGTGATTTTACCTAGAGCATGTTCCAATATGACATGGAAGTCACTGGTGTGATCAGCATATGAAAACAATCTGCTTAATGTTAGATATTCATATGTATTAACTCCTGCCATTTCTTGCCTTCTTTGACCATTTTAGGACTTGGACTATCTGAAAACCTTATCACAGTTTTAAAGGGAAGCTAGAGCCCTAGATGTTGTTTAGCTTCTTTTCATTTTTCCAAACTATTTTCTGATTCCATTCACTTTCTCAGAGAAGGGGAAACTCACACCCAGATAATGCCACTTTTTGTGAATTGGCAGTATAAGCAAAGGATTTACAGGCACTCTCAAAACTGAAGTCGCTAGGTAATTTTATTAGATTTTTCTCCAAATCATCCTTGTGCTGAGAACAGACTCAAAGCCAAAAGGGGAACATTTAGAGAGATACAGGTAGTTTCAATCAATGTATATTATCAAGTATCATTATAACTTCATAGTTTGATAACTGTGGTCCCTTAATCAGACATCTCAAATTCCTGACAAGCTGGTGGCCATAGCTACACCTATGTGGTTTCTGAATGCAGGCAGTAGATGCCATAGATCTTTACGTGGCTGTATAGATGCACAGCTGGAAACTGTGAAAAGCCTTTAAATTGTCCTACTGTACATTTTCTCCAGTTGATGTGAAGGGAAATTAAATATTCATACGATAAGAAGCTTCCTAGTCTGGAAATAGAGTTTTGCTTGCCAAAGGAAGCAAGCACCATCTATAGAATATTTTGCTTGCCAACAATATGGAATAAGCATTACCCAGCCTCTTAAAATCACCCTTTTATTTGATTTGTTACCAGACCGAAGTGAAATGTGAACTGTAGCTTTAAGGCCTATCCCAGACTTAATAAGCTCCAGGTGTACTTCAAGCAGTTAATTGGTTCTGAAGGGAGCTAAGAGAATATTGTTCCAAGAGCCTTTTCTTTCTGAAAAGGCTCTAAGATTGGGGTTTGCTGCCTCAGTGAGTTCCTATGGTGAAAGTTATTCATGTGCAGGAGCTTGAAAGACAGAGCTTTTATGGAGAACCTCTTTGTGGAAGGATGAATGCAAGGAAGATTCTCTACAGAAGGCTATTTGAATTATATGCATCTTAAACAATGTATGTTGAACCAAACCCCTCTGAATTTCATGGAAATGGGCCCAAAGTATGAAGCTGGGCTCATGATCCAGGTTTCTTCCTAATAGAGGGGGCTAAATTCATTTTTCACATGAGGCTCCTCTCCAATTTTATTAACAATGAACTCTAGATGGCTCTTTTGACAACTGAACTGAAATCTCTTGGTGTAACTAACCTTCCTCAACAGTCGTTCTGTAGCTTTATCATGTTCTGAAACAGTTTCTATTTTTCCAGCACTGTACAATTAGAAATGCATCTGTATTATTTATGTTAGCTAATAATAAAGATGTATACTTGAAGAAAAACTCTTCAAGATCAATTCCCTCTTTTCTTGATTCCACATTATCGCATTCTGATAACTAACTAGTAATGTATTGCAGCCAAGAGATACCATAGCTACTTAATCGTGCTCCTTCAATTTGACACGACTATTGTGTTTAAGTGTGGAGAGGTTAATATGAAAAAATAACTGACAAATGTTTCTCTCCAAGGACAAAGATTTTTAGTAAATCATACAGAATTATGAAATAGACATATTGTGATGTGTTATAAAGAAGAGCTACATTGTGACTGAGAGAGTACACTACAATTTCTAAGGTGCAGGCTTAGTTCATCTCTTTCAACTTTCCGTTGTGGCCCTGGATAAGGCATTGCATCTTTCAGTCTAATCTTGTTATTATCTATTGGGATTGAAATTTTCCAAAAATTTAATCTGCATAGGAAATTTTAGAGCAGATGTATCAAGCTTGGCAAAATTGCAAGTAAAGAAACCAGGCTTTTATTTTGGGAAGCATGAAATGGTTTTAATGATTTATGAGTTCTCTCTGTTAGAGTGTAAACAGGTTTTTAGTGAGTAATTCTTTAAAAATAAATTACTTTGCCCAATTCTTTACATCCCACAAGCTTACCCTTACTCTCCTGTGTTCCTTTTTTTTTTTTAATGCGCTTAGTTTTTTAATTTCAAGATCTCTAAGACATCAAAACGTCATCTTCAAATCTAGTATTACTCAAGTACTGTAATATTTGTGTCATTTTCTTCTTATTTAGACTTCCTAAAGATCTTTTCTAGGCATGAGGTGAAAAATCTCAGTGACACACTATCTCCATATCTAGCTACACTTCAAGTCAATTTCTTCACACTTCTTGTCACGCTAAACTTAAACATTTCTGTCCAAATAACATAGCTGTGTTTCTGGGTTATTATATATGTGGTCGTTCTACACCTTTCCTTTCCACAGATTTCCACAAATTTCCATCAGTTCAGAAATACGTTCATAATTCCAGGAAGGTATACACAATCTCTTGTTTTTTCTGGCACTCAAGGTTTATTTGTTGTTTGCAAGTGATTGGTGGTTGAGGAATTATTTCTAAATCCAGGCTACTCTTGAGCGTTAAAGTGTCATTAAATATTTTTTAATGTACATAAAGTGCTGGCTACAAAGCCCAACCGTCTGGCATTGCTGTGTCCTAGTGGTTGGTAAGACAGTAAAAGAATACATTCAGCCTATTTTGCCCCTAGAACAATAGCAACAACATCAGAAATGCAGGATGTGTTTGCCAGAGAAAGAGCATTTCAATGCTGCTAAATATTATTTTAAGATCATTATTATTTTTACACTGTGTGAATACAGATACATCTTGGAAGGCCTCAGTATCACAATTTCAAACATGCTTTGTAGTATCAGTAGTTTCATATGGCATACCCTTCTCTCAAATGATACTACAGTTAGCAATCCAGAACACTTTGGATTTCTACTAAGATCCTTAAAAGCCTCATTATTTGTTTATTTAGTTTTACAACTAGTAAAGCATGAATATGCTCAAGATGCAGGCAGAGCGTGCTTGACAAGGAGTGTGTAGATGAAGGGGACATGCTTGGATGTCACAGCAAAGCAGCCATGTCATTATGCATGTCATATCTTAGAGCATTAAATGCAGGAGTAGTGCCTATAATTTCCTTATTTACCCCTGAAGAAATTAATTTTGAATACATTGACATGAGGGCCTCATCTAACTTTGACATCTCTTTATCTTTTTTTTTTTTTAATTTCAAAAGAAAATTCTTTAGATGTTTCTTCCAAAACAGGTAGAAAGAAAGTTGATAAGTGATACAATACTTTTTTAAAATTGAGGGGGGAGGGGAAAAACCCTACAAAAAATCCTACCAGCTTTCTATCATACATTAAGGTGCTGTTCCACATAATAATTTGCCTTCCTCTGTTTCTCAATAAGGTCTGGGCTTCCTGTGTTTCCTGCAAACTAGTCTGTTCGGACTATTTCAGACCTAGGCAATAAGCCAGTTTGAAGGTACTTTGGAGAACACCATGTACCTGCAATTGCAGTTTTGGAACTGCATCTCACAGAGACATAAAATCCTCATCTTTTTTTTTTTTTTTTTTTCTCAAATTGTTTATGGTTGCACAACATAGAACTTTAAATTCTACCCAAATTCAAATAGGAACCAGAAACCAATTAATCTCCTGTTTTAATTAACAATTTAATTTAAATTGTATCTCCCCTTCGAGACTCTGAAATGCTCCATAACTGAGTTGATGAAAGCATAGGTTTCAGTAACATCTGAAGCAAAACAAGACACATTGCCATTTCAGGAACTCAACAGCATGGACACCCATCCTGGCACTTTTAATTTAATTGACAAGTATTGCGCCCTTTCTAGCATCCTTATACCCTCACATTGCGACAGAAAGTTGAAATCTTAGGATGCAGCAGCTCTGTCCTCGTCATAGGATTTCTTAGTATCTCTAAAATTATGCCATCTCAAATTAGTCATGAAGCCATGAATGTGCCACCCAGGAGAATTATATAATTTTTTTTAGATAGTCATCTTGTTCTCCTAAGATATTTTAAGCCCTCCAGCAAATTATTAAAAAATCTCATTGCCTTTCCATTCTGCCGAGGCTGTATTTAAATGCAGGTAACTGAACTGAAGCAAACCAGTGTGCCCAGTGGAGTCAGGCTATAACTTCTAGCAACGGCACTGACCAGATGTGTTACAGGAATTTTACAATATAATGTTTGAAACCTATGTTGCTATTCAGTCTTCTCTGTCAATGCTCGAATTCCGCTGAGCAGTGTCTGCTCCCATCATGGAATCTTTTTTTCTGCATGTCCTGTAGTGAGGAACGGCAAGAAAATGAACGCTGTCTGTGATGCTAATGCTATCGTACACATAATAAAGGAGAGCCTGTTTGCCAAGTTGGATGGGGTAATAGCCTTTGCACAGCACAAGAGACAGGCTCAGAAAGTGTTTTACAGTGGTAAAATTTGTAATGTTCTCATTTCCATCCGTGACAGCAGCTAGTAACACTTTGAGATTCCCTATGGATTACCAGGGCATGTGACTAAGAATGGAAATCTTTGGGGTGAGATGATTCATGGGCATTTCTTAGCATTTGCTAAGGGTCACTCTATTCTTCCATTCCAGGGCGCAAGAAATAAAAATAAGTGCTGTTTAAGTCACACAGAAATCAAAGAGTTACTCTTTCAAACAGGCTACAGAAACTGATTTTCTATAACAGTAACCATATCCTAAAATGCTACATGAAAAGACCAGTTCAGTGCTAGTATTTGTTGCCAGTATACTGACATAGAAGGGACATAGAAGCTTCCTGTTCCAAATTTGGCTGTTGTCCAGTTTGCAGGTCTGACTACTAACTGTTCATTCTAATACTAGTTCTGTAGTTATCCAATTAGGTAGAGCTGGGAAACATACATCAGACATTCCCATCCCCATCTGTATGTGACAGACTGAACTTCTGATAGTCAGTGAAGCACACGGAAAGTGGCTGATTAAATTCTTCCATCTGAATTTGTAGGCTGAAAATCTGATCTCAAGTTTTTCCAGTCTTTCTAAAATCTGACAGTTCGACATCCACCTCCCCAACTTCAACTGATTCTTAATGTGATTTAGAATGACACGAGGCTGCATTTTTACTCGATGAAATGTGCACTGTAATTTGTCGTAAATGTTAAAGGAAGAAAATTAGTTATATTTCTATATTAATAACCACTCAAATTAAGGAAAAAATCAGTCTCTTCTACCTGTTTATACTTAACAGGAAAAATATGGAAGGATTTTTTTTTTCCTATAAGAAAAGCATTATAATTCATCTTTCTTTTAACAATAGTTAAATTAATAAGCATAATTAATACACATCAGCTTTTATATGTCTTGTCTTGAGAATGTACACCCCTATCCTCTTATTGTTTTTGTTGAGGAAAACCGAGGAATCCTTTAAGAGGATTAATACATGCAATGTGCTTTTAAATGATAAAACCTCACAACATTTGAAACATTCTGGGCAGAAAGCACTTAATAAAATCTATTAGAAGTAGTAACAAAATATTCAAAAAGTCAATTTGTAAAGCATTTACTTGTATTTCCTATGTGCAAATCATTTTGTATGGACTACAAGGATCAGAGAATGAAGTGTCAGCAAATAACTTCTGAAATACAAGATACCCTTGTAGTTAAATATTTCATTTCTGCATGAGTGGTCGTGAACATCTATGGATTTACCAGCCTTTGTAGCCTATATAGCAAGATAATATGAGAATACCTTCTACAAGTGAAATTGAATTTTAAGATATTCAGATAAAGTGGGTCAGAATAGTATGGAATTATCAACAAACTTAAAACACTTCATGTCAATTTTTATTACATTCAGTAGAACAGAGCTCTCAAAAATGATATAATCTAACCTTTTCAATAATAAAAAAAGAATATTCTTTCTTTAAAAATCTGATCTCACAAGTATTTTTCTTTAGGGAAATACAGCTCATCTCAAAAATATCCTTCTCTTCCTTTCACTGTCATTTATCATTGAATTCAAGTGAATCTCTTTCACTGAGACTTTATAATTTCATCTTTAATACCCCCCACTAATCTCCCTCATGGTGGCCTTCAGCCAACAAATGTTCTTTACATTACAATACCCTCATTTATTCAATTCCCAAGAAACAGATCTGCGAAAGGGTTAACCATTTGATTGTCGAAAGCTTTGGGTTCTGCTGAGATACTAAATTTTGCGTGCACTTATTACCCAGGTTAGGTTTAAGTCATTGCTGGGCCGGCATACTGTTTGCCTAACAGCAATAGACCCCTGTAGGGAAAACTAGACAATTAGATGACACTCTGCACACCTAGCATTTACTCAGCCTGAGCCATACTGGTATAAACTCAAAGGTAAACCACCTTTCCCTGATTACTCACTGGGAGTGCCGGTTCCACAACAAGGGGCTGCAACTAAATCTAAATTAGAGGAATGAAATTAGTTTACCAGATCACAGTTCTTGCTGCCCCTCTGCAGAATACCAGGATGACATTCTACTTTATTTCAAAAAGGGAGGGGGAGAAAACATTTCCAGCTTAAATGGGTAATACAAAAAGGCTTATTTTTCACCATTTAGTTTATCAAAATGAAATTACCTACTGAACAACCAGAGGTAATATAGTGAGGGCTGAAGTGACAACAGTAATGCAGTCTTCCCACTTCTGGTATGTTTATCTGAGAGTTTTATTAGTTCAAACTTAGTCTGTCCACCAAGTGATCTGAATTTCATATAAACAGTTAAGTGTTCTTTGGAACAGGTACCTGAATGAAGGTTTCCTGTGTCCCAGAATGTCCGTGCTTGCTCCTCCCTTAACCTTTCTCCTAATTCACGTTTACTTAATAAAGCATTTAATAGCCCTAACAGGAAATATTGAGGAAGCTCTACCTTCTTTTCAAGAAGCCTGGTGAACAGGACATTCCCACGTTAGATAGGGTGGATTTGGGTTCAGATTTCTGTTTCAGATTACACTAGTGGCGGCATTTTAAGGAGGTCTTGCGCTGTATATTGATACACATGCCAAGTCAGTGTTTCTTTCCAGCTATTTTCTGTGACACCATGCAATTCCTGCAAGGTTTGAGAAGGCTTCTGAGGCTTCAACCTGTGTCTGGGACTTAATACAGAGAATTTTGTTTTGGTTTAGACAGCTGTTAAGTGTCCAAACTCAGGAGTATCAGCTTCTCATCCTGCGCACTGTCTGAAACAGGCATGTGCACAGCTAATAAATAGCTAGCTGGGCCGAGGATCCACATAGTGCAAAATATTTCTGTATGAAGTGAATTCAAGTAGGCTGGCGCCTTACTCTTTCTATTTCTTTTATCCAAAGACAGGTCTTCATAATTGGCCACCCACAGCCAAATGAAAAAAATAGGTGTTACTTTTATCTTCCCGAAGAAATAGCCTGAAAAATGTTCTTAACCCCTTTGCAAAGTGTCTTTACTGAGTTTCTGATGATCTCATCACTTTGAAATAAGAAAGAAAAAAAAGTCAAAAGAAAAAAAAGCATCCTGTGGTTTATTTACCAGTCTGTATCATGTTATTATGAAAAACTGAGTATACTGTCCAATTTTATTGAAACAAAAGAAATGATCCAATCACTTGGAAATACAAGGGATAAAGTTCAGGCATTATATCATCCCATTCTGTGAGAACAAGGGCATAGCCCACCCATTCTTTCAGTGAAAATGAAGCAGAGAAAATGTAGAAAAAGAATAAAATTTCCTTTCTTCTACCAAAAGAGACTGGATGCATTCTGGACATAAAGCAAGCTGCTACTTGTGATACCAAATAGCAGATAAAGCTTGTTTGATTGCACGGAAGAGGGACTAACAGCTTTTCCAATCTTAAAAACAGTGCTATTAGAGACAAATGAGGGAGTTCTAATCATCATTGAAACAACTCTTTTTGATTAAGTCAGACAGAAGAATCGTTTAAGATATAGGAGACAATCAACCATGTTCAGATTTGAAGAGAGCATCTAACTGACATAGTACAAAACAAAAGAAAGGCATCAAAAATTATTTATTAAATATTTCTTACTTATTAAATACACATTCATATGAAGTCACAGCATAATAATAATTGATCTTTAGGCCAAGATGGGTAGGAGTTAATATCTTTATAATAGTGAGTTAATTAAGATAGAGGAGAGGGAAATGATCTATCATAGGTAATACAGAAAGCTATTGAAAATAGTAGGAAGAAGCACTAGCTGCCCTGTTAGATCAGTAATTCCCAGCATGGCAGCCTGGCATGCTTCATGCCAGTAAATATTAAAAAGCTAAAACCAAACCAATAGCAAAACACTGTCCACCACATCTTACTTGCTTACTGTTTGCCTAGTAAATGGAGCCAATTAAAGGTCACTGATGAAACTGCATGTTTCTGCTTCACATGTCTTAAGTGTAGAGCCAAGTTTTGTCCAGATTGTAAACCTGTCTTTTTTGACTAATTAGAGAAAAATAAAAGGCATAAAACACAGACAGCAATGGTACAGCAAAGGAATACAGCTGCTGCCACAGTAAGAGAGTGGCTGCGGTCACATGCATGAGCACCACAGTGCTAGGGGATGGCATCATCCACTGGCTTCAGCTTCAACACTGACCCTAGAAGCCAACACACATGGGTCGTTACTCTGACTTAGTCACCACTCACATATGACAAGCAAATTAGTCACAGAGATTGTCAAATAAATATGGACAGAATATAAGTTAAATTGAAGCAAATATGATTGACTGTTGCACAGTCCAAGGACTATTTCATGCCAACTTAACATTTTTTCAGACTGATCCTTTGTATATATTGCAGTGTCACTGTATTAACATAGCTAAATCTACTAGCTTTTCCTTAGATCCTTTTATAAATCTACATATCTATATATTAGATTGTTGTAGTCATCAGGGAAATATTAATCAAAATTCATTGCAAGAGAACAAAGATAAAGAGATGTAAAAGTTCTTCTCTTATGAAGCTATACGTTGAATATTCTTGATATTTGAAATAAAGCACTTCATCACATCAGAGGAGCTTTGTTTTGTGAATTGACATCGCTCAAGAATGTGGAATTCCTAATACGGAAAAATAGCTACAGTTTTGGTTTTATGTTGACCCTAAATAGGGGAGAGGGGGGAATTTAAACCCAGAGAAAAGAAATTTTCAACCATGGTTAATATAGTGGAGATTAAAATACAGATGGCACATGCTAATTTTATAGAGAGAGGTATTTGGGATTTAGAATAATAGAGTTTTGAAGCAATACAAGTTACCCACAAACTTAATCTCTCAGATCTGAATTGCTTTTTACCAGAGCATCTGACAAGAAACATTTTGAAACAAAAACTTTAGTAAGGCTACTCGACAAGTGAGTTTTCCTGATCTTGGTGATTATCCTACTACAAAATCAGCTTCAGCAGGATTCGTCCTATTTTATTCAAGATTCCAAATCTCTAGTAACATCAGAAAGGTTGAGATGTCTTGGGGAATCCTACTAGCCTAATGCAGTCGTATAGCTCTACATTAACATTCAGAGAATAAAACAGACTCACTGCTGGTAAGATAACCTGTGTTTCCACAGGAAAAAAAAAAAATCCCACCAAGAGATTGCAATCCTATGCCTAAGTATTCAAACATTACCCCACATGCTGCTGTGAAATTCAGATCTTCTAGAATTTCTTTTCTGGAACGACAAAGATACTGTCTATTTGCCTCTGGGAGTTCACCCACATTATCTTGTCAATATGCGTTAAATCCGAACCAGAGACAGACTTACTTAGCTTCTAAGTTAATTCGTTCTAGTATCTTTCCACTGGCACTGCAAATATAGGTGGCAATCAGACAAAAATAGTAATAGGCTGTCCACATGATGTGAACACTGCCATAGGAAGAAACTAATAGCAAAGATGGATATTCATTTCAAGTAGTCAACCAATGGTTCTTTCTTTTAAGATAAATGTAGTATTAAACCATTATTGGTTTCTGAATCATCTTTTCCTTTTGTCAATAGATATTTTATATGAGATGAAAGACAGTAATAATGAAGAACCACAAGAAAAATGTATTTGTCCCTCATTCTGGTTCTGCCCTCCAAATATTAATGGAATATTAACAAGTAATTGAAATTATCTAAATGAAAATGGATTTCCAGTTATCAGAGAGTAAGCTTGAAACTACCATTAGGTTTGTTTTCATCATTTACATGGAAATTATACTTTTACTTATATATGCTACCACAGTTAGTTGAGGAGTGCCTTTTATACATTGCAGATGCTTAATAAGTGAATGTTACATATAAGGACAACTCCGTTTCTTACATTTTAAACTCCCTATATTTTGAGTCCATTCTGTTCTCCCGTATCAGGAACTATTTGACAATTCTTATAGAAAAGAAATTGTTATGGAAAGGATACCAGCAGATGGAGGATGAATGTTTCCAATGATTCAAAAAACAATCAGTTCATTAAATTTAATATTAGAGTGTACATGTTTAATACCAGAGTGTAGAGGTGACAAAAATATGGGAAATGTGGACTTTTCACTGACTTTCTTCCTGTTATAGAAACAGAGGTCAGGTTGGAAAAGACTGAAATTATGCCAGAAATGCAGCATGAAGTTCATTATGACATGAAAGCCCAAGTTTTAGCTACCTAGCTATGTGTTTAATTTCAGAACTTTATATAAACACACACACACACACACACACATACATATATATATATATAATATGTATGTCCAGCCTTTCATGTATTAAAAGATGTATTCTGGTGATTTACTTTCAGGTTCCTGAAATATACAATAAAGTAGTGCAGGAGGCAAAAAAACAATTTAAAATAGGATTGGAGCAAGTGTTTTACAGGGAGCAAAGCAATGCAGCAAGTGCTAGAGATAAATAAGGAATTACACTTGTCAAATCAGACACAGAGACAAATTGTTCACAAGATCTCCAAGGAGCAGTTTGTGCTTGTCAGAAGCACTGAATTTATATTTTGTTTGTTCGTAATGTTACATTAGATATGTTCAACATTGAAAGAAATAAATGTTTCCATATCCTTTTCAAAAGAGTCCCAGGTTGACTCAATTTGCATGGAAACATTCACACTCACTTCAAGGTAAGTCATCAAAACTCACTTTTTGCTGCATTAAAATGAAAAATAATTTATTATTTCCCTATCTACAGTACTGGACTATTTACAAACAAATATGTACGACATAGAGATATAACAAAGACTTAATGAGCTAGAATCTTTTGCACTAAAAGCAACAATGTAGATATAATCCTTGCTACGAGATTATTTTTACTTGCTTTCAATAAATCAAAACAGCTTTTTAAACTACTATGAGGCACAGGAGAGTTAACATGGTTTTGGCTCAGCCACCTGAAGGACCTAAATGAGGAGCAACATTCCCTTACTTTGGTGTTGAAGAGCCATTATAAGTAAGAGCTTTCACTGCTTCAAGTATGCAGTCTGTGAGGAAGAGCCGTGATGATAGTGTTCTGATATCTACCACATGATCCCCTGGTTGTTTAATTAGTGCCTAAGGGTGAGTAGCAATGGCACTGATTACAGCATCTTTCTAACTACCTGCAGGACTCACTAACAAGTCCAAGATCTGCGAGACTTGCAGGATCACTGTGTGTTCGGGGTCTGTTTTCTGGGAAGAGATGGCACTGACATTTGTTTTAAATTGAGATATTGTTAATCACTGCCACAGTAGTCTGGAGCACATTTGTGAAGTCATCAACAGAGATGATGTATTTTTTTAATAAAAGGCACAAAGTACAGGTTAGAGCACATGTATGGGTCTATAGGGTATTAACACAGCATTATGTTTGCATGGTATCTAACAGAATTTGGTTCTGTAGTCACTTTCAATGGGAAACAGCTAAGAATACCATGACGAGTGTTCAGAGGTACATGGTAAAGCTTTCAGGACCTGGTAGCAACCTTAGATTTCCCATCGTGTCATGCTTCCCACTCTGCCTTTATATGTTAGGAATAAGATCGCACTGCTATCTTGAGCATTCAGAGGGAGCCAAATTAACAGTTCAACAGGACAAATGGAACATGAACTCAGTGCAGTATTGCTATGTAGCAGCTGTATTGCATAGCTGCTGGTTGCCATCCCCTGACACCAGAGGGTAGGAAGGAGCTGGGGAACAAGAGCAAGGCCGGCAAGCAGTGAGACCAGGTGGCAGGCAGCAGTACTGTTACTGCCCCGTGACCAAACTGCTTTGCTGCTCCAGCATGCTGCCTAAAGAGCTCCCTGCTCTGCCTGGTACATAGAATCTTCATGGTCTCCAGTCCAAAAGACTGAAAGAAGGGGGCAGTTAGATAGAAGACAGCACTGTGACGCAACTTCATATATGAGATTTTTGCCTCTCAGTGCAAGACCATCTCTGCAGCTGAAAAGAAATATAAACTCCTTTCTAGCCTCACTAGGAAAACATGAACATGTTTGTGTATGTGTAAACAGATGAATTAGCTTCAGTATTCAGAATTCCTCAGTTCAAAGCAGCTCTTCCTTGCAAGCATTTTGAGCCACAAAACCCAGTTCTGAGAACTTTATTTGCTCACCATTTAGTAATTATATATTTCAATCATCCAAAGATGTTCAAATGCTGGAAAGTGGAAAGAAGTATCAGACATTTTTATAAATACAGTGACTGATTCCATGATTTATTCATGAGGTTATAAGGTACTGTTGGGTTTAGCAATCACTTCATAAATAGGGCAATAAAAGCACAGACCAACACCTTTCACTTACCCTAGTAAGTAACTTCATGGTCAGATTTGTATGGTATACTGAGCAGAAAGCCATTTTCTATCAGATAATGAAAATATTTAGAAAACCTCTAGAGCAGCAAGGACTATAGGACTCCTAAAGCTGTAATTATTTTATACCATTATTAGAAATGAAAATATTGGGAAATTATTGAGGTATCCCAGTAAATAGGATTTTACACCAAATAACACTCGGACTACTAAAAAAGTCTTTTAGACTTGCATGAAGAGTGTGTTTACTTTCTAATCCATCTTCTGTTGCATACCAATAACTACATTTATAACAATACCTTTGTTGCAACAAATCTTGTTTTATAAGCAAAGCAGCTGTTATTCAGAGTACAGTATACTTCATATAATTCAAAATTGGGGGGGGGGGGAAATGAAGTTTTAACACATGTAGTTGTGTAATGCTCACCAAATGCAATCATACATACTCTGCAATATATGCAATATATGCAATACTCTTTAACATATAAACTGAAAACAAATAAAAAGAACAAAAAGAGTTAAAGACAAATTACAACATTCATTATCTAAAAATGAATAGTGTGTTCAAGTTCACTAAAAGTTTGGGCCTGTTATAAACTGATATTTTTATTCATAGTGTTGGATGGGAACACTGAGACAAGAACAGTCTAAATCTTTCTGCCTCACATAGGAAAGGGAGCAGAATGCATGAGATGTGCAGTTCTGATTTTGAAGAGTTTGTGTAGACTCTGCTTGATCAACAGCTGAGGCATCTGCAAGGAAAACCAGGGGAGGCTTGAGTGACAGCAACAGTTACTCTGACTAATAGAATCCCATCAAAGTGCTTTAAATCATTTGTGTTTACTACACATTAAAAACCTATAAGGAACCAGATTTTGTGCTGTAACCAAGACTTCAACAGAAACTCCAGATCTCAGAGAACCCCAAAAAGGCTAAAAGAAATCAGAAAAATATATTACCTTGACCAATATGTTCTTAAATCAACTGAAAAATAAGCCTCTGAATTTCTGTACTGTAATTCCAGCCTACTAAAAATATATGCTCAAAAATTCTGCTAAACCTTTCTTAACAGATTCAGATCAACAACTAAATGTAATATTCATGTGACATAATGGAAGCTGTCCAATGTTATTAAAAGCAAATATCCTTTGTAATAATTTATTTTGCCAATGCATTAGATCATATAGCTGTTTTTTTTTTTTTTTTTTGCAGTGCATTTTGTAAAATGTTGTCAGAAAATTAAATTACTTATAAAGGAGGAGTACATGGCATCCAAATAAGTAGTAGATTCACCAGAATGTGCATAAATGACTGTAAATCCTGTTTAAGAGGTGTTGTTCACTTTAGTCCAGGAAACAAGGCAGAGCTGGCTCTGTAAGTCCCACTTGGTAAGCAATCACAAGATTTGACTTCACAAGGACAAATGAATTGGCTCTTAAATACAGGAGTAAATTTACTTTTAAATTTACTGTGTTTACTTACTTCATTTTGTGGGGTGCAAGAGCAGTGACCCCACCTGTGTTTAAAGCCATGACAGTGGCACAATTGCTAGCACTAGCTATCTCATATCATGTATGTGTGTAGAGCAAGACGCTTTATCTGAGAACATCAGCTTGGTTAGGCAAAGCCAGGTAGATTTCTAATTGCAGCTGGCCAAGACACTTTAATGGGTGTAAAATATTCTTAGTGATGAGACCCAGTGTGATTCCTGGGCTAAGGAATAATCTTAACAAAAGAGCAAAGTGGTTGCACATTGGTGATTCTCACTCTATCGCCAAGGGCTAGTCTTGCTATTGGTAATCTCAAGCAGCAGGCTCAAATGCATAAACTCTGCAATTTTTTTTTCTTTTTAAAATACAGCACTTCCTGAACTGTATCTGATAGAATGGATCCTTCTTCCCCCTACCAAAAAAAAAAAAAACCAAAAAAAATCCAGAAGTTAAGTTCATGCTCAGCTGTCACCTTCCAAATCTTTCTTCCAGCAATAATTTTTCTTTTTTTTTTCATATGCCAAACACCCTCTTAATCAGAGAAATCATTATGAATGTGAACTGGTTTACAGCAAGTAAAACTAAGGAAGATGCACATGAATAGCCTAACCCCAAAAAAGCAGCCTGTGTCTGTGCAAAATATAGAGCTGATCTAAATAAAATAATTGCTGGTTCTGCTTCCTGACTGATTTCAGAAGCCAGTCAACTTTGTGCTGGGATGGAGAAATCTGCCATTTACACTGTATGTTCAAACATATTTATATATTTTATATATTGTTATCTCAGAATAGTTCTGTCAGCTTTCAGGAGCCCGTTTGGGAATTTTCCCACTATTATTGGTTGCATCTGTACTTCCTGTTTTTGCAGATGATTCACTTCAGGAACTGCTGAGGCCACAAAAAAATATTAAAATTCATCAAAATAAACCAAACCTGACTAAATCTATGTTTCTCAAGTAAAATCAAAGCTCAGTCTTGTGACTTTGTGGGAAATCACTGAACTTTGTGAAATTCGAAGAATATTTTTCAGCATTTTTCAGCACCTCACCATTCCCTGTGTTTCTCAGCTGTAAAGTTTGGCACTGAACAAGTTTGAAAAAGTAGATTAAGAGGGGGAAAGATAAGGTTATTATGCACAGTGAAAGAGGAACTTACTGCTCTGCACCAGCTTTTTCCGTCAGTCAAAAAAAAATATAACTACAAATAGTTAGTTTACAGGAAATGAATTTGCACTCTCCACAGTTTCAGTATACTTCCCATAAAATAATCTGCTTCTATATAGTAGCCTGATGAAACTTCGATGAGAATGTCAAAACTGTGCTTTCTTAATGTAGCTATGTTGTCTTCCTGGAATGGCTTTAAGAAAAGCCGAAAATTTAATTCCTCATCGTATTACATTTGGAATGTTACAACATCCTCAAGCGTTTTCACATCCCAGGAATAAACTGTTCTGCCAGCTTTTTAAATCAAGACAATTGACAAAAATCACCATTATTTTGGCCACTTAACTACCTTTTTAACTATTGCCCTAACAACATGATGACTAGCATCTTTGTCATAAAACTTCTGTAAGAATCACAGAATTGTTGAAAAAAATATTTTTACAGTGCAGTAGAACTGCTAAGCTTTTGCTTCGTTTTTGATTAATTTCATGCCTGACTCAGTCAGAGATTAGGCCCTGACATAGGTTATAATTAAATATTGAAATCATGAAGTGCAAGAATGTTTAATTTTTAAAATATGAGTTTTAATTTACCTCATACAGAGAATAGCTCTGGTCACCTGCAGAGATGCATTACACACTACATTGCCTAATGTAGGATTCCTGAATAAGGCTGAGCATACAGTTAAAGTAAACTAATGCAATTTACTGAACAGCAGTCAAATATTTATCCAGTTGATGAAGCAGACTTTATGTGAAACTCAGACAATAATTAAAGAGAAGCCTTGCTTAAAACATGCTTATTCCAGTTTTCACAAATATGTTATACAAAGCAGCATCTTCCTTTTCTCAAATATTGATGTTCTCCTAACACATTATGCCGTGAGCTTGTCCTTGGCATTCTCTTGACTATTTAATGAATACATTTCCTGGCATTTGCCTTATCTTTGCTATGTTGTTCTTCAAAGAGCTAAAACTATTAGTTAGCCCTTGACAGAACAACATCAGAGCATGCTAGTAAAAGGTCTTACAGTATCAGAGTTATTAACATCGTATTTGATTAAAACATAGAAAGGTGAGGAATAGCTACTACAGAATACGTCCCTTGCACTTAGACTTTCACAACCTTTGATATTTTTTTTTCATAGAACTTTCACATCTGTTTTTGTCATTTTGTCTGAGCAGACTCTGAATAGTCACAGGCTGAGTACAAATCCTATGACTATTTTGTAGTGCTATAGCTTTCATTCCAAACAGAACCGCATATATCAGATATTTCCGGTTCCTCAGAATAAATACTTTTGCTTCAAGTTTCAATTTTCATAGTAAAAACAATGTTTAAAATCCTGTTCTACCAACAATGTAAAATACACATTGAGGAGACGCATGATTTACACAATGTAGAACAAAAGACAAATAGTTAACATACAGACATTAAAAAAACTGTTAATGGTCTCAATTTTTGATTTATAACATTCACATTTGTGTGTTGTATAATTTATTATCATTATTAATTATATTTCATATATATATAATTATTATTTCAAGTAACTATTAGAATCAGGAAGCCTTAGCAGTTGCTCATCAGAAATACCTAATACTGACCACAGTAATAGAGGAGACAAAGTTTTGACCTGATCAATAGTCCTGAGACAGATGGTAGCATATTTCCATAACTGTCTACTAATCAGTATCCTCATTGACTATTAACAAATATTAGGAAATTCCCAGATTTTTCAGTAATACAAAACCAATGCAATGTTTATGCCTATCACCTTCAAAACACACTGCATTCCAAAACAGACCCTGGAAGTGACAGTTCACTTAACCCAAACACTAATTTTTGCAGCACAGCTGGATAATTCACCATAAACTGACTACATGAAGTTTCTCCTTCAATAAAGTGACATTTGTGTTTTGATAGGGTTTTTTTACCTTAATAATGTCATAGAATCATAGAATGGTTTAGGTTGGAAGGGACCTCAAAGATCATCTAGTTCCAACCCCCTGCCATAGGCAGGGACACCTCCCACTACTACAAGTCACTCAAGGCCTTGTCTAACCTGGCCTTGAACACCTCCAGGGAGGGAGCAGCCACAACCTCCATGGGCAACCTGTTCCAGTGTCTCACCACCCTTACTTGTCATGGTAGGCCTAAGCAGGCCAAATTAGGCTTGTACATGTCCTGGCTTGCCCAGGCATGTTTTTCTGCTCTCCCTCCTTCTGTTTTGGGGAGAGCAACTGCGGGAAAAGGGACAAAGAACCTGGAGCCACTAAGTCTGGGGTCTGTGGCCTGCCCAGCAACTGCGGTAAACAAGGTGCACACGGTTGCCTTGTGCAGGGCCCGTGTTCTGCCCAAAAAAGGGTAAAGCAAGCCTATGTCTTCACCCAATATGGTCAGATCTTGGCTAACTGCCATTTGATTGGCTATCTCATGTCCAAAGGCCCATTAGTCTTTGGGCTGTATTGGATAAAAGGAGATGAGCAGGGAGCACAGGGCGCTTTTGCCATTACAAGGTGTGTCTGCTATTGTATCCGTGCCTGCTGCCTCATTGATTCAGAGCTGAGGCTCTGGTACCTCCATGCATTCGGCCTGCGTAGCTGGCGTGACACTGTGCCCAGACTGCACACCGCAAGACATCTGCCTGCACCTGAAAGCCTTCTGCCCAGACGGAAGCCCTGGAGATAACACANTAAGGGCTCCTCAAAGCCTTCTCTTCTCCAGGCTGAAGAGCCCCAACTCTTGCAGCCTGTCCTCATAGCAGAGCTGCTCCAGCCCTCTGATCATCTTCATGGCCCTCCTCTGGACCCTCTCCAACAGTTCAATGTCCTTCCTGTGCTGGGGGTTCCAGAACTGCACACAGTACTCCAGATGGGGTCTGACGAGAGCAGAGTAAAGGGGGAGAATCCCCTCCTTTGCCCTGCTGGCCACGCTGCTCTTGATGCAGCCTAGGACTCGGTTGCTGTCTGGGCTGCATGCAGACACTGTAGGCTCATGTTGAGCTCTTCATCAACCCAGAACCCCAGGTCCTTTTCCTCAGGGCTGCTGTCCAGGCTGAACTCCCCCCCTAGCTAGCCCTACAAGGCCTTAGGTGGCTCAACTCCCTGCCCGCCAACTACCCCATGAACCATGAGATAAGAGCGCTCACTGCTCGGAGAAGTGGAAGCAAGAGAAGCAGGGAGGAGAAGGGGAAGAGATCAAGTCAGGCACCATCTTTTAAGTCGTGATACTGGAAAAGGAATAGAATAACAATATTACGATATCCTGGGATGAGCCTCTGTCCCTACAGCTTTGTTTAAGGGGGACCTGGGGTCCCTCAAACTATCACATGTGCGAAGAGCCTCTGTAGCATGAAGACTAATATTGCAATTTTAAAAAATCAGGATTATCTAGATCAGGAGACCAATAAAGACAAGTGCCAACAACACCAAGTTAACACATCAGAACAGCTCTTGAGTAGAATCCTAACTGGCACAAACTCCCACTACTTCAGTGGAGCTGTGCCAGCATACATCATGTTGTTGGGGCTCTGGCCTGTATTTAGGAGCTGCAGCCAGCCACACTTCATTTTCAGCTGCAGCCTCCAACCCAAACCAGCTGCATCTGCAAGCAGCTAGGAGGCTGCTTGAAATGGTATCTGAATCATTTCTATTTTTGTCTGTGCATTATCACCTCAGTCATTGCCTTGCTTAAAGACAATAACATGAACAATTACAGGTTTAAAGCACGATGCTGCTGTTCTTATGTGTCCTAAGGGTAAGGAAAATTTAGAGGATTTCTAAATGTTCAAGCTCTGTAAAGTCAGAAATTTAATGTTTATTAGCAGTAAGACATCAGAGCAACCAGTTAGAGCTGCAGAGGATTTGGTGTTGTGTTCTGCTATTCTGTTGACAGTATTCATGTCATTGCTCAAATTGTGTCAGAGAATGGCAATTCACAAAAAGAGACACTACTCAGCAGTAAACTCATCTGGGGATTATCAGCCAGTAGCTTTTGTGGGGTAAGGCAACAATCCACCTAACTTCTTTCCTGTCACCTAAATGAGGGATGTTGCTGTCAGCCCATCTTTCTACCTGCCTTCTCACTGGTGACTGAGGAACTGAGAAAAAGCAGCTGTTTTAATTTTAAATAAGATATTAACACAGTCCTACTCATCAGCTTTATTATTCTTTATATGATTGCAGAAAGAATCTCCTTGTTAGCATACAAACAACATAACATAAGAAGTAAAGCACCAGGAGCTCAAGCAAAGCCACTTGTGCTGTCATACTGTATCAGATTTTGTGGTGATTTTTAGTCTGATGTTTTGGTCAATTTGTATAGGATCTTCATATTTGTTATGTCATGTCTTAAGGGTGAATCTGGTCCTCGGATTTCCAGGATTTAAAGACTAGAACCATAGAATCATTTAGACTGGAAAAGACCTTTAAAATTATCAAGTCCAGCCACTCACCTAACACTACCAATCCTGCTGCTACACCTTCAGTACTGATTCAACCACTTCCCTGGGCAACCTGTTCCAGGGCTTGACAACCCCTTCAGTGAAGAAATTTCTCCTAATTTCCAACGTAAATCTCTCCTGGCACAATGTGAGGCTGTTTCTTTCTGTCCTGTAACTTTCTGCTTAGGAGAACAAAGACCCACCTTATTGCAACCTCCTTTCAGGTAGTTTTAAAGAGCAATAAAGTCTCTACTGAGCCTCTTTTTCTCTAGACTAAACAACCCAAGTTCCCTTGGTCACTCTGCACAGGACTTACTCTCTAGACTCTTCACCAGCTTTGTGATGTTCTCTGGATCCACTCCAGCACCTGAATGTCTTCCTAGTAGTGAGGGGCTCAATGCCAAACACAGTACTCGAGGTTTAGTCTCACAAGTTACAATTAAAGGGTGACAATCACCTTTCTAGTCCTTCCAGACACGCTATTTCTGAGATGGATGACAAAGATTTATCTTTATTACACTACTGTTTCTTGGTATTAAAAAAAAAAAAAAAAAAAAGTTATATTATGTAATATAGCAGAAAATGTAGAATTACTTTGGCTAAAGTACGTTATGTGCAACCATATTTGAACACTTAAATGTTTTTCAGTATGGCTGGATTTGTGGGACTTTCCCCAAAAGGTTTCAGAGCTAGTAAAAATATTTGAGTAACTATTGTGCACCACCAAACAGATAAAACCCTGACCTTTTTAGCTAGAAGTAAACCAGGATCGGATTATAGGACATCTGCCGTTTTTTGAGGATCATTTGTTTGTTTGCAAACAACATTGAATGTCTATAGACTCTAAGTCCTATTCACGGACAGCTCAGTGGTGATTTACATTATATGACATTGCATTATTTTTTTTTTCCTATTCAGCTATTTCCCTTTACAGATCACATTTTAACATCATAACACTTCTTAAAGTTTTATGGCCCATCTGCATCCCAGAGACACTGAGATCACTCCAGTCTCTACTTCTTTGTAAACACACTCAGACAATCCCAGGAAATCACATAGTAGCTGATTAACCCACCAAAGTTCCACTCTATGTTACTCTGTACAATGTCTGTTAAACATTTACCAAAACTGTACAAAAACTCATTACAGTTCCCAAAACTATAAAATTTACTCCAGCAGGAAATATCCAACACATGCAAATAGCTTAGGTCAGAATTCCCAAAGATTCTTGTCTCTAAAGCTCACATTCATAAACCTTTGTACCTCCTAACCTAACATTGATATATTCACCTTCTATTTATACCTATTTACCCACAGATCTGACTGAGTCTAAATGGTGTAAGAACACCTCATACCTCATGCTTTATTTGCTTTCACATCATCTTAGCTATAATTGTTGCACTTTGTTTACCAAGGTCTAAGATTGTGTCTGTGAAGCTATCACAAGATTGATTTTGTGTTGTCAAAAAAAAAAAAATACGTGAAGAGCTTAATAATGTGGCCTTTAATTACAAGACTAATTGTACTTAATGGATCCACTCATGGGGGCTATTTGGAGTAGGTCTGAACAGATTATGTATTGCCTTGTATAAATCTGTATTTACTTGGCATGCACCCACTAAGAGCAAGGCTGATTCACATGCCAGAGCAGATGCCACTAACACAGAGGGCCGTGAGTTTAGCCTGCCAGAAAGGATTCATTTTCACATCTAACCATTCGCTGCAGCAAGATACATGGGTACACATTGGCTTGTGACTGTTACAGCCCCATGCTATTTTACAGTGCATAGAATCTGTAATGGAAGAAATCATTCCACAATAAAAATTATTTAAGATGGCCTTACTTAGCCTGTATGCATCATAGGGCATCAAATTATTTTACATGGTGCATAATGACCAGCTATTGATGTTCTCCACTCAGGCTTACCAAGTGAATGGAAAACTTCACCTATGCAAATGAAAGGTTCATCATGCCATACTGTACATTGTCTTGACTTCACAGCCACTACTAGAGATTAAATAATGTCTAATGACTACTTAGACTAATTCCAATGTTCTTACAAGTATTTCTCCTGTATATCTGGGCATGTTTACACACATGTGTGTGTGTGCATACAAACCTTTACATGTAAGTACTAGTGTTGGAATCACATTAGCATAGTGTAAATGTTTGTCTTAACTGAATTGTCACCTTAGTAGTAGAATCCTTCTGATAATTGCAATTAACCATCATTTCACTATTGCAATGAGTAAAGGGTTTTAATAAATAAATAATTTGAGCTTTAGAAGTCTTCATATTTCCTTCAAAGGCTGATTTAATAATTTTTAGCATAAATATGGCTGCTAAAACCAATCCCACTCATATAGCCTAAATTAGAGACTGTCTTCTTTGGAAAAAACTATGCACCCTCCCCAGGCATTCTTAGTGCTGATAGATCAATAGCTACATTGGTGTCTGATCTTCATGTATATGTGTGTCTGTGTAGATGCAAACACTTTCTTTCACTTGAAATGTAAAAATAATGCCAAATTCTCTTTTGAAGTTGTTAGATGACAATTGTTCATAGAAATATAACCTTACTTATGCATACCATCAGAGTTCATGGTAAGTCTGACATTTAGTGAATTAATGAACTAAATAATTAAGTGACCTGGTAAGCGAGTTGGTAAACCAGAACTATTAATCTTTTAATGAATTCCTTACTATCATTTAAATAATACATTTCTTGCATAATTTTAAAGGATTACAGTAAAGAAACATTAGAATAGAAAATCCATTATGTAAAGGAACGTTGCTTTTATAAATCTGCCATTATGTCTCTTTTTATTGAATTCATTTCTATTCAAGGTTTAGAAAAGTGGCAATTCCTGCACTGATGACTAGCAGTCCCCAACATTTTAGTGGCAAGATTTTTTTCTTGCTAAGACAAAAAGTCTAGGATCATTTACTGCTTCAGACAAACCATTGCCTAAAGTGAGTAATTAGCATACAACTGTAGTTTAAGAATTCCCCTATTTGATGGTGTGCATCACACATGTTTCAGATTTGTAAAGCACTAGTAAGTTAACTAGGCACAGTAAATGGCATTTCTGTATCAGTTCGTCTTGGAGATAAATTTTTTTCTACGTGTTGCTAGCTTTCACCTTTTTACCATCTTTGTGCCACATCTCCTACTTGTTCTTGTTAGAGGATCCTGAATTCAAATACTCTTTTAAACTCCAATATATCGGTACTTTTCATATCCTGTACTGAGTAATATGTGATTTTTTCTTTCTCCATCTTAGAGTAGAATCACAGAATCATAGAATGGTAGAGGTTGGAAGGGACCTCTGAAGATCATCTAGTCCAACCTCCCTACTGTAGGTACACCTAGATCAGGTTGCAGAGGATACCTTGACAGAAAAGATCTTCCTCTATGTCAATATCCACAATGGAATTAGACATATGAGAGTGGAATTCTGGAAATATATGCTGCTGAAGGTACCATTTCTCCCATTCAGGAAACCATTGCTTTACAGACTTGAGGTACACATTCTTCTCTACATTCTTCTCTACTGTATCAAGATACCTGTATGTGCCAGGGGTAGCATGCAGTAACATACAGTGTCATACATATGCCTCTGATTTGGTAAGACTGAAAAAGATATAAAAGTATCATGGCACCATTTCAAGTAACTTTTATGAAATGAATACTTACAGCTAATTTTTGATATGTCTTCTCTGAAAGATGCTACACAGTATCACTTGTATCAAGGTTACAAAACATTTCAAACTGATATTGAAATGTCATAGGATGGTAAAAGTAATAACGGAAATAATGAAATTAGCTTCTGACTAGGATCTTTCTTTTGAAAAATTATCTCTATAACATATAAAAAAGCAGAAGAGCCACCTAGTACAAAGGTAAAAATAGCACTTGGTGGCTCAAGGAAAAAAGAAGGAGGTTCTACACCATTTCATACTAAAAGTATGGAAGATACTAAAAGATACTGAAGTATCTTTCACTGAAATTCAGTACGTGGATCATGTGCACACAACACCACTGTGAGATGTCACAGCAACAGGAAACCACCCAAGGTATCTATAACATAATACAAAGACTTTATATTTTAATCTTGCAAGCATTTCTGATGAAGTTTCCTTCATGAGTATAAAGGAGTACTCCAAAGATTGGCCATGGCTGATGTTTATTTTAACCAGTTTTAGTCTTTATAACAATGGTAAACAAAAAGGACAAGGCTACATGAATATACTACTCTAACAGGTGTATTTGAGGAACAAAATCCTAAAAATGAAACTCCACAGCCACAAAAGTCTTACTAGTTGAGGTGAGTTTGACTTTCAGAAAACTGGTGAAACTTATTTAGCAGAAAATCTGATTCTGTGGACCTCTGCTGCACTCACAGAGTTGGACTTTTGCAGTTCATTATGCCGGCACACCAACTGCACCAGACAGTAACTCTCACAAAGAAATTTCTGAAATCACGGAGTACTATTCTGTTTACAAAGAAGACTCTATCATCAGGGGGAAAAAGCTATAAGAAAGCAAAAAGAAAACAAGAGGCAGTATGCTACTGTGCTTGAGTTATTAACTGTAACTTGCCAAAATTTTTCTACCTGACAAGACAAAAACTAAAAGAAAACTGCTTAAACTTAAGTTTTGAATCCCTCATTGTGAAGAGAGATGGGAAATATGCAGACAGAATTAGTGGGGCAAAGTAGAGTAAGTTCAGTTCTCTTGAGTATTTGGTATATAAGCATGCACATTTGTGGTTTGTTAACTTCTCTGAATTAATATTTGTGCAGAAACTCACCTTGTGTTAAATCTCAGGCAAGCTATTCAACTTTGCAAGTAGAATAGCATTCCTAGAACAAAGTATTTATCGTACATTTTTTTTTTGTACATCGTACAATTGGTTTTCTAGTTGGTGGGTCATAATTTGATACAAAGATAGCCAAAGTCTAGAGGATTCGAGGTCTAGGGGAAACTGGAAATCAAATGAAAGAACTAAGGAGTTGTGTGAACAGGGGAACTAAGACAAACTCCTTTCAAAAGAAATTGTGTTAGTTGACATTATTTTACTTAATTCTATCAAGGCTGTATTTTATATCAAGCCAAGACTAGATATCAAATAATCCATATGGGAGAAAACAGTAAAATGGCCTAACCACTGCAAGAATATACATTGACATATGATCTCAAACAGAAAACATACAATACATGGAATGGAGAAATGTAACTGGAGGTTGAGTTGTCTTGCTTGTAATACAGTGCAAACTTCAGTTTTATAGAAGTCTTTCATTTTTGGAAAATGTTTTTTCCTTCTTTCCCTCAACTTAATTGTTGGTCCTCTGATGTGTAATACAAATTAAGTTTAGCATTGCAAATATTCTTACAGTAGAGGAATTACCAGGATCTGTCTGAATGATTTTGCTGAAGATGATATACATTTACAGAAATGCATTTAAATAGTTTAGTAGGTTTTAAAGTACCTAAATCTCTCATCTGTGTATCATGAACACGTACAATGTGAACAAACTCTTCAGGAAACAAGGTGAACATCAGGAAAAAAATCCAAACCAACCACAACAAAAACAAACGAACGAACAAACAAAACAGCACAACCCCAGCCCACCCCCCCCAAACCCTAGTATATGGTAGAACAGTGGAAATCAAGACCTGACAAACAGATACTCAGTTGAGATTTAAAAATACGTAAGTATGTAACAAAAGGCTGATTTGTAAGAAATCGAGTATAATTCTGACCCTGAAACAAAGAGAGGAAGAGAAAGTCACAAAAAATTTGCTTACATCCCATTTAAGATGTGGGTGAAAGTATTTCTCCAAATGCAAAGAAACTGGGGGAGGGAGTAATGGTAATGCTGAGCGATACACTTGTAAAATGCCCTAGACGTCTAATCGTTTTTTTGTTATCGCTGTAGTGCTGGTAGTTGCACTTCATCTCTCTAGCAACCTCTGCAGGAGGCTCCCAGCCATAGCAATCGTAACAGCCTGTGGCTTATTTGGAGTATCAGTAATAAAGCATATATGAGTAGACCAAAGTAAGAATAATTTGTTAGAAAGACACTGAAATAAGCTTTTTGAGCTCATTATTTTAAGATCACAGATAGAATGACTCCAAAATGGTGTCAGTTTAATGTTCACTGCCAGAACCAAATAGTCAGCTCTTTGGACTGTACACAGACAACCTATGGGAGGATTCCCTGGGCTTCCATCACCTTCAAACAGATACTTTTCAGATCAGCAGCTTGGGAATACTCCCTTTGAACAGCTGAGTGATATGCAAAAGATGTAGAAAAAGATATAAATGCTAATAATTAAAAACTAAGTGAATAATAACCAATGTAGAATTTTTAAGAAGGCTATGAAGGCTGAGAAGGCTTTGGCATTCAGAAGCAGTGTCAGCCAGCTGTAATAATCATCTTTAAACACTCTGAGAAAGAAGGAAGACATTATTAGCATTATAGAAACAAAGTGTATACCCCCATGGACAACAATGTGTTTCTACAGTAAAAGCTTCTGTAGTAAAACTTCTGTAGTAAACTGAAGTGGTTATACAGTTGAATCTCATTTCTCTGAGTGCGTAAAGCAACATTATACTTATTGGTCTGAAGAGACATACTAGAAATATATGGTGTTTTATCTGAGCCCACCAAGAACAATAAACTTTGAAATACTGTAGTTGTGTTTGTTACATTATGAATATTAAGAGTGATGCCCATCTACAAGAAGGGCTGGAAGGGGGAACCTGGAAATTCCAGACCTGTCAGCCTGACCTCAGTGCCAGGCAAGGTTATGGAACAGGTCATCTTGAGTGCCATCACAAAGCACCTACAGGATGGCCAAGGGATCAGGCCCAGCCAGCATGGGTTTAGGAAGGGCAGGTCCTGCCTGACCAACCTGATCTCCTTTTATGATCAGGTTACTCTCCTGGCGAATGAGGGAAAGGCTGTGGATGTAGACTACCTGGACTTCTCCAAAGCATTTGACGCCATCTGCCACAACAAGCTCCTGGCCAAGCTGGCAGCTCATGGCTTGGACAGAGTCACTCTGATATGGGTCAAGAACTGGCGGAAGGGCCAGGCCCAGAGAGTGGTGGTGAATGGTGCCACATCCAGCTGGCAGCTGTCACTAGTAGTGTCCCCGAGGGATCAGTGCTGGACCCTGTCCTTACGACATAAGGAGCAAAAAGAAGCACAACTATGTCTTGCTTTCTCAAATTATTTAGGGATTACCTGATTGGGAAATTGCTAAGAAAATGACACCACAGCTGATCAATGGCTGCAGCATAAATGTCACAGTATTAATAACTTCTCACTAAAAGCTAACTTTGCACTGTCTTAAGTATAACATGGTGGTAGAAATTGCCTGATCTGCAGATTCCTTCCTGTAGCTGGAAGATGATAGATTTGGGTGCTTGGATGATAAAACAGATAATGGGGACAGAAGATGGAAAAATACCCTTCAGGCCTTCCTTTCAAAGCTTAATTTTTGCACTCATGATTTGCTTCCTAACCTTAATACCACTGGGAGAAGGGAGAATGCTGGTCTCCAGCCCAAGGTACTGGTGTGAAGACAGAGCACCAATGTCTGTGATACAGGGAATTATTTCTACTTTGCAGTGTTTTCTGAGCACTAGTACTGAAGCTTCCAGTTGTTGACATACAGCCCTCCCTCATGCCTGGGGAGCAGCAGTGTTGGGAAGTAGCTGTAGTGCACTGGTTGTCATACCACAGAGAAAATACACACCACGAACAACCTGAACCAATTGTATCTTGCCATTGACCTCAGAAACATGAACTTCTATCTTTCCAATGGAAAAAAAAAAATGAATTTTAGAAAGCCAAAACGAGGAAAATGGAGGGGGAAACCCCCCCACCCAACCTCCAGTGTTCTTTACTCTTAAATTGATAACATACATGAGAACTCACTGCTGTGAAAAATACAGACTGTCAGATCAACAGACCCTAAACGGCACTCCACCAGTAGAATAATGTGAGATTTTTCTCTTCTTTTCCAGCAGTAGAGGATATACAGGGATATTTTTATACTGCCTGATGTGTAAGAGGGCCAGGGCTCTCCCCAGTTTACATCATGCTTTCCAATCCCAGTAAGACCTGCAAGGTCAGCCAGCCCGGGACACTCAGTTCCCGCATTAAATGTGTAGCTGACACCCAGGGAAGGGCAGGGAGGCATGTAGTAAAGCTGAAGGTTTTGAAGCGCAGCCCGTTTTCAGGTAGTAATCCTTCATGTTGAGGAAAACACAGGAGTGAAGAAGTGCATCTGAGAATGTGGAAGCTCTCACCTAGCACAGCAATGCTAAGTTTTCCTTTACATTCTTTTTGGAAACCCCATGTAGATCCGAACATAAACTAGTTATCCACAAAACTAATAAAGCAAATCTTCTCGAGGTATCTGAAAAATGCTTTCAAGGTATTTTCCTCCTGTCGGCATGATTTCCTCTTGCAAGCAGATCAGATTGCTCAAGACAAACACTCTGCCCTCAGCTCTGCCTTCCTTTACTCCTTTCAGCAAGCACCATCATGTCTTAAAATCAGTACACCATACTATTAAGGCATACCTCCTTGCCTTACTTACATGTACTGTGATTGTAAGATGACAAGCCTTGCAAAAACTCAGCCTTCTTGTTCTTCAGGAAAGCCATATCCATATTTCCATCATTTCAATAATATAAGGCCATTATTTTTACAGAGGCTTATTTTATTTTGGCATTCAGAAAAATCTGTTTTAGTCATGATTGTGGATACTTAATGTACTTTCACAAATGAAAATTCAGTCATTTTCACATGATGAAAGTAACTCTGACTGCAGAATGTTTGTCCACTATATATATAATGATTATGGGAAGTTCTGTCTAAAATGGTACTTTATTCTTTATTTCCAAAATCTCCAGAGAGTTTTCTGAACTACTTTGGAGGACTGGAAGAGATCCCTGAAGAATTTACAATAATTTAGGAGTCCCAAGGCGGTGTTTCCAGTGCCAGAAGTGAATGAAGGGCTGTATTAGCCTGTAAACATACCTGTGATGACTAATGGCTACATCATGAGATGAAAAAATAGTGTACAATGTAAAGCTCAAAGGAAACACATTCTGACTTATCTGGCAGATCTAAATAATTCAAAAGCACAAGGTATAGCTAGCCTGCTGGAAAGACTAAAGCACATCCTGCTGTGAATGAGAAGACCTATGTTTTATCAGTTTAACATTTTGGATGACAAGGAAAAATATTTGGGGGTTCAGTGTAATAAATTAATACTTGCTCATAACAGCAAGAAATAGCAACAGTTCTGGAGGACACAAGACATATGGCACATTAGTGATTATTTCTATCACACTGGACTCTTAAAACCCTGACCAAAGCTAGACTCTTACTCACCCAAATGACAGCTTGCCTGATGTCTTCCTTTATACACATGTATTGTGAGGCAGACAATATCCTGTGACACATGGCCTGGCCTGAGAGATGATGGGACCTGGGACAAAAAACAGGTTGCACATTTAAGGCCATCTGATTTAGTCTCTCCTGTCTTAGTCTTTTAACCCATAAATTCTGGTGTACCTTCCAGCTCCTTTATTCTGTCCCAAGCAAGAAGAGATACATACTTTCCTTTTAAACTTCCTTTTCCCCTTGAGTCTACCTGCCAGACGCCAAACTCCCTACTCCACAGATAACTCTTCCGGACAGCATAGTAATGGGTAGTGCTGTCTTTGAAGCTTTTCCATACCATCATCACAGTAATGGGATATACTGAGAATTTGGCACACTCCATAAGTCATCAGGGATCTCTTGGGGATGTATGGCAAAGTCCACCCACTGGTGCTGTGCTTACAAGTTGATTTTGGTCATTAAGGGTGCTAAATACGTAAGAGATTTTAACTAAAATAACATACAGAGCAAAATTAGTATATTCTGTATACGACCCTTACCTTCTAGAAACCTCTATGACAAGGATGAATAAAGGAATATCTACTGCTATACTTAAAGTTATACAGATGTTAAATTCTCTGCACTTAAATTTCATCTGTGGTTTGATGCATGAATTTGACTGAGCTGCAGCATATAAATTTCTTTACAGAATCATTATGTGAAGAATGTATTCCTCTCTTTCTTGTTCAAAATCCCCATATATTAAAAAAAAAAATACTGTTAAAGACAAAATTAGGGATTTAGGATTTAGTGAATAGTTTACAAAACTCCTTTGATGTAGTTAAGATATTATTTGTATTTCTAAAGTGAAGTAGTACACGAAGTAGCATGTGCCAGTTATTTTTAAATTTTTAAATCCAATTAATTGTTCTAGTTACTGTACCACTAATTTTTATCTAGCTGATTAACTACAGAATAATCCAAATACATTTCAAATTATAAATCTTTCATGATTTGGGAGATTTTATACAAATGTACATTTGACAGTGCTAATTTAAAGCAAATATCAAGCTTGATTAAACATTCCCAAGATAAGAAGGATAAACGATTGAATTATTTTATAGATTTAACTACCATTGATATGATGTTATAAACAGAAATATTTTGATGTTCATCATTAATTTTTAAAAATAATTATTTGGGAAACAGCCAAGAAGGACTGAAGAAGTAGGTCAGAATGTATGCACAAAACATTTGTATTCTTTACTATATAAACACTAATTTATTTATTGAAATAATACACTGTTAATTATTTATTAAAGAAATTATAATTTTGCTGAGCTTCCCTCTGCAAGAAAAAAAATCATTAAAATATGGCTAATGCAATAGCCAAAGCTATGATTATTTCGCATCTCTGTCTAACAAATGTTTGCCAAGTTTTTATTCACAAATCACTCTCCATTAAAACATAATCTGCATTAGAGCACCTCCAGCAAGCAAGCGAATTACAATGTTTTAGCAAGCTTTAAGTACTGTAAAAATATTCAGGATTCCTCATCACATTTTCTGTCCTCATATATGGGCAAATATATTGAAAAGGTATAGAAGAAAAACTCTTTAGGGATCTGTTTTCTGGAATTGTTAATAAGGAAGTTAGATTTTATACTACCACTGGCTATTTCCCCACACCCAGGCTTTTAAAAACACAGATATACCAAACACTATTTAGTAGTATGGGAAAGGAAGGGAAAAGACCCTGTGAGAAGTGACATGACAGATGCAGAGATGTTCTTCTGTTTGGTGAAGGGAGAGGTTGGTTTATTGATTTTTTTTGTTTGTTTGTTTTTTTAAACAAAGGAACACAGCTAATTCACCAAAAGTATTTAGGACTCTTCTGATCACAATCAATCTTCTAAACATTGGTTAGTTAAACTTCATGCAAACAGTCAGGTAGACTGAGAATGTAAAAGCATGAAAACAGCCATTACCAATAAAAAATGGAGCACATGTTCCCAGTTGGCGAGTGAGTGGAACCATACTCAACAACACAGAAATAGGCACCAGCATGTTACTCTCCAAGGCAGTGCTGTAAAGGAGACAATGTCCAGGGATAGCTTGCCTATACTAATCTCAGTTGGCCTCCGTGGTTAATACATTTAAACAAAAACATCGATTTTATGCAATCTATTACTATGCTTAATTAATTTTGGCACTGGGGTAGATGACCACTTTTCTCCTGTTTTTCATATGATGCACTTTAAATGAACATATTTTTCTAATGATGTAATTTCACTGTTTCATTAATTTTACTGAAAAACAAGCAATACTGTGTCCAGCTAGTGCATTAATAAATATAATGTGAAATTGGTTAATGCAACACACATTTCTCTCAATATCAGTTAACTCTGTGTTACAGTGGAAAATAAAATTAAAGTATGATGGGGTGAGTATTCTTTTGCTTTTGCCAGTAGTATCAACTGATTCCGTGGAAAAGGGAGAGCAGATTTGCTTTCATTTCAGATTCACCAATATATTTTTTCTTTCTTTTGGAGAGACTGGTTACCTGCATTTTACCAAACTTCATTGAACCACTCTGCAAGTGTCATTAAATCACATTCTTTACTGAACTCCAGATAGATTAGACACACTGCATTTCTCTTGCCTAGGAAATCAATTATCAAAGAAACAGATCAAGTTTGTCTGGCAAGATATCCCTCTAGAAAGTCCATGTTGTATTTTATGTGTTACCCTTGACCGTTAATTCTTCTTTCAAGACTTTCCCTATAGCCTTGTATAATATTGCAAATGAACTAATGGACCTCAAGTGTTTAAAGTCCTCTTATGTCCCCACCATCATCTAAAATATAAGGGCTCTGTTTTCTGATGCCTTTCAGCAACTTCATCACTCCACTTGATGGATGTGCCCTGATCATTGCCACTGCATCTGCACTTTCAGGCACTTACTTATTTGGGTACTTTTGGGATGGAAATGCTCAGGCCTATATGGCATACATTTCAGCTCTACTTTCAGCCTGGGTATTGTAATTTCCACTCTGTCCTCATCTCCTGCAGTCAGGACTTCTGTCCTTACAAAAAACAGCGTGTTTGATTTCAATTTGATACCAAACATCAACCATTTGATTCTTGACTCCTTATTCATTATGCTGCGATTGAGCTTCTCCTTCTGTGTTCTCTTCTGTATTTATACACATATGGCTGGGGAAAATAAGCAAACTTGTAAGCTGGTTGTTTTAATTTACAAGGTCTAATTCAGCTTAGATTTTGGCCTTTATCTGTACTAATCTATTTCCTGGCCTCTCAGACATAGAGTACTTCCTACCTCTTTAGGCTATCTGCTTATTTCTCCTGCCCTTTCAGAAGTGGTTATTTATCCAGTCAGCTCTGCAGCCCTTCTCTACAAGATTTCCCCCTTGATTAAGACGCAAGTTCCAGACAGTTTTCACACCTTTGATTTAAAGAAATTTCACGCCTTCTCCACATTAAAATCCCTAAGCTCTTTAATCCAGTTGACCTCATTAACTAGTTTCCTTAATTTTTCAAAGTATATCCTTTTGAAATTGATCCTTACAAGCTTGAATGCAGCTGTGCTGGTGGGGGTGGTGGCTCTCTTGTGCTGCTGCCTCTGCTATGGTGACACATGAGTTGGTGCCCATGCTACACTGGCTGGTACTAATGGGAAAGGATGCAGCCTTTCTGGCCCAGATTTTACCCTGTGCTTTAAAAGAAAGTTCGAATGCTTTTCGTAGTTGACAATCACTGTACAACCAGGAGAATTTCTCATTTATCTGTCACAGAAATTCTTTGTCTGAGGGTTTGTGTTAGAAGTCTGTTCAAAGTGGAAGTTGTCACAAAACTAATGGTGCAGTGGGAACTGAAAGGTGAATATTAGTGTTGATTTGTAATTCACCTATCAATACTGAGAAAGTGTATTTTCTCCTTAAGAACTGATTGCTAATGAGATTATTAAATCTAGAGATACGCGAATAGGAACTAATATCATAAAAGATAGGAAAGAGTTGTTACTGCATCAAGGTCTTCCTAAGAATGATTCATTCTTGCACTAAAGTGCACCCTCAATGGATTTGCTGACAACACCAAGCTGAGTTGTGTGGTTGATATACTGGAGGGATCCCATTCAGCAAGACATTGACAGGCTTGAGAGGTGGGCCCATGCAAATCTCATGAAGTACAACAAGGCCAACTGCAAGGTCCTGAACATGACTAGGACAATCACAAGCACAAATGCAGACTGGACAATGAGCAGGCTGAGAACACCCTTGCAGGGAAGGACTTTGGGATCAGCAGTATGCAATCACAACTCAAAAAGCCAATCACATCCTCAGCCACATCAGGAAAATTGTGGGCTGCAAGTGGAGGGAAGTGATTCTCCTCCTCTGCTCCACTCTTGTGAGATCCTACCTGGAGTACTGTGTTCAACTCTGGAGTCCTCCATACAGGCAAATAGGGACCTGTTGAAGTGGGTCCAAAAATATAAACATAGGGATGGAACACTTCTCTTATGAAGATAGATTTAGAGAGTTGAGTTTGTTCGGTCTAGAGAAGAAGGCTTCAGGGAGACCATATTGCAGCCTTTCAGTACTTAAAGGGGATCTACAGGAAAGATGAGCAACTCTTTATCAGGAATTGTATCAACAGGATGAGGGATAATTGTTTTAAACACAAAGAGGGTAGATTTAGATTAAAGGAAGAAATTCTTCGCCATGAGGATGGTGAGGCGCTGAAACAGATTGCCCTGAGAAGCTGTTGATGTTCTGTTCCTGCAACTGTTCAAGGCCAAGTTGGACAGGGTTTTGAGCAATATCATCTAGTAGAAGGTATCTCTTGACAGGGGTGTTGGAACTAGTGCATCTTTAATGTGCCTTCCAACCCAAATCATTCTATGTCTCTCTGATTTTGTTGAGTTCTCTACTTTCTAAACCTACGTGTTGCAAGCAAAGACACCTTTATTATTTCCTTTGGGAGGCTCCTGTACAACATAAAAGGTCTCTCAGTATGTACAAAATTTTCACTGTTCTTCAGCAACAGTTTCATTTTCTTAATTTAGCCTGAGCCTTCTAACCCGAGGCAAGAAAACATAACATAAGCACTCATGGTTATGTAGTAATGGTAATAGCAGGAAAACATCACCTTGCAAAGTTCACTTCCCCGTTGCTAGCTTTTAAATGGCTCAGCCACTATACATATATGTCTTCTGGATCAGACTTGTGAAGCCATAATGTACATCATCCATTAACTGTCAGATTCCCCTATGTTATCTTCCAGCCCCAAGGGGCTAAAACACAGCAGAGCAAACCTAACAGCAAAATGAAACACTTTTGTGCACTTGCCTATACAGATGGGCATCCAGTTCAGTGGGTATAGCCCTGTGTTGCAAAGAACAGAATAGTTATATGTTGTCTTTTATGTGGGGAAAGCAAACAAGAACATTTATATGTTGATATTGCCCTCATTCTGTGAAGTATAGTGGAAGATAAAAGTACACAAGGCAGAGCATGTGTCTCCTAGGCACAGTCATGCTGTGTAGAGAAGTAATTTATCCCTGCTGGGTCCATCCATCATAATCCAGAGCCTGGAAATATCTGTTATTAGAGTGCATTCATTCCAGAGTTTATGCTATGCATGTTTGCTCTTTAAGTTGATTTGCTGCAATGCTGGTATCAATTAGCTTCAGAGATCCCTTCCTATGATGTTGCTGGTAATGAGCATGTTCATCTGTATAAAGTTAACAACTTATATTGCAAATACAGGCAAGTGTAAAAGTTGCCCCTGTGCTTCAACGTAGCTTAGAGCCCAAGCCAAAAGAAAGCAAGTTAGAAGTAAAATGGTTTCTAATTTGGAGTTAATGCCTGCCTCACCTGTAACACCTGAAAATCCAGATCACATCATGAAAATTGAGATATATACAAAATTTAGCTAATTTTACATGTTGATAATTTGCCAGAAATCATTAGCAATCTTTGGCAGCTGAGTGTTTTCACTTGAGTGCTAAGTGAGAAACAAACATGTTACTACTAAATTCTCACTTATGAGTTACAATCGTAGACAGGCAAATTAATTTTCTCTCTTTTTTCTAAAGCATGTCTTGTTAATTGTCTTGTTAATTTTTTTTTAACATGGTCTTAAATAAGTTGAGACCTCAATTTATGCTGGGAAAGGAAATAAAAAATCTTAAAAGACTGAAGATCACTATTTATGTTTTTAATTCCCTTGTTTCAGAAAACCAATGTGGATTTTTTTTTTTTTTTTAATTCAGAAAGATTTTAAGGTTTTGAAGCAAAAGGAGAAAAAAATAGCATCTGGTATCCATTTAAAAAAAACAACAAACAAAAACCAAAAGAAAACTCCACAAATGAACATTTCTGCTTGTTCTTTTTTGCACTGTGAAACCTAAAAGTGAGAGGAAGTTTTAAGTGCAAGTAACAATGGAAAGCGTCCTCTTAATTTCAGAAATTCTGAAATAACCAGAGCCAACAGCTCCCTTCTGCACCTAGTAGCAAAGAGGAAGATGCTACTGACTTCAGATAGGGAAATGACGAGGCAGGAAACAGTGATTCTTGAATAACCATTCCTGCAGCTCTGAATTTGCAGCGCTCAGGAGATGAGTGATCTGCCTAAAGGGGCCACTGTCAGCATGGGGAGTTACCAGTTGGGGGTTATTCTTTCTAGTACGCTGTTTCTTCTTGCCTGCTCAGTGAAGATCACGGAATCACAGAATATCTTTGGTTGGAAGAGACCTTCAAGATCATCTAGTCCAACCTTCAACCCAGCACTGCTAGGTCAGCACTAAACCACATGTTTAAGCACCAGGTCCATACACTGTTTAAATAGCTCCCAAGATGGTGACTCCCTTGTCACCCTAGGCAGACTATTCCAATGTTCGATAACCCTTTCAGTGAAGAAGTATTTGCTAGTATCCAGCCTAAACCTGCCCTGGAACAGCTTGTAACCATTCGTTAGTCCTATTGCTTGCCACCAGGGAGAAGAGGCTGTGCCCTTTCTCTCTCCAACTTCCTTTCAGGTAGTTGTACACAGTGATAAGGTCTTTCCTCAGTTTCCTTTTCTCCACCTCCCTCAGCTGCTTCTGGTAGGTCATGTGTTCCAGGCCCTTCACAAACCTCACTGCCCTTCTCTGGACACGCTCCAGCACTTCTATGTCCTCCCTATTGTGAGAGGCCCAGAAATGAACAAAATACTTAAGGTATGACCAGTGCCAAGTACAAGGAGAGGATCACCTCCCTGTTGCTTCTGGCCACTGTGTTTCTAATACAGCTCAGAATGCCATCGGCCTTCTTGGCCACCTGGGCACACTGCTGACTCATATTCGGTCAATTATCAACCAATACCCCCAGGTCTCTTCTCAAGTTGCAACTTTCCAACCACACATCCCCAGGTCTATAGCTTACCACAGGCTGTAATGACTCAAGTGCAGGGTCTGGCACTTGGCATAGCCATCCACCCAGTTCTTTATCCGGTGCAGAGTGTACTTATCCAAGCCTTGTGCCATGAGATGGAGAATGTTGTGGGAGATGGCGTCAAAGGCTTTACTAAAGTCCAGCTAGGCAATGTCCACAACCCTTCCCTCATCCACTAGGCAGGTCACCTTATTGTAGGGGATCAGGTTAGTCAGACAAGACCTGCCTTTCACAAACTGATGCTGACTGGGCCTGATCACCTGCTGGTCTTTTAAGTGCTGTGTGGTAGTACTCAGGATGTCTGGCTCCATAACTTTTCCTGGCATCAATGTCAGACTTACAGGCCTGCAGTTCTCAGGATCATCCTTAGCCAGGGCTATGCTCAGAATATGTCAAAGAAAAACAATCAACATCATCATTATCCTTACTTCTTGTTTCCTGGGATTCAAAGTACAGTCAGTCCTTTCATAGCTATTCTGGCCAGATATCTAGTGATTCAAACATCCAAATAACAGAATTACAGAATGTTAAGGATTGGAAGGGACATCCAGAGATCATCAAACAGGCCACAGAAGAAGGTAGCCAGGTGGGTTTGGAAAGTCTCCAGAGAAAGAGACTCCACAGCCTCTCTGGGCAGCCTATTACAGTGCTCCATCACTCTCACTGTAAAGATTTGTCTCCTTGTGTTGAGGTGGAACCTTCTGTATTCTAGCTTATACCTGTCATTCCTTTTCCTATCACCGGGCACCACTGAAAAGAGACTATTACCTTCATCTTGACACTCACTCCTGTAGTGGTTCTGGGCATCACCCTTCTCCCTCCCAAATTCACCCTCACTAAATTCACCTCAGCTGGCTGGAAGTTAAGGAATGAAGCTTTATATATAAAGCTTAGCACAATATACAAGCAGATATTTACAATATATTACAATTATCTACAACTATATGCAGTTCTATACAAATTTAAAGTAATACAGAAACACAATACCCCCTTGTTGTGGTAGGCCNTCATTAATTGCCTTCTGCCATAAGCAGAAAGGAGTTCCTTGAATCCATCTAGTGAGCAAGCAGTGCATTGACTGCAAGCAGTACACTAACTGCAAATCCTTCTCTGCCAGTTTAATCGAGTTCAATGAATGTATATATTTACTAGTTATTCCTAGATCCTGTTATAACCTGTATATTAAGTTTCCATGAGTGATGCATAGAACCTATTATTATTAAATTGGTGATCGGGGTGCCATGAGTTCTGAATATTTAGTATTAATAAACTATATTAATATTTTTAAAACTATCATCTCACAGTAATTAATTACCCCTCCACTACGCAGCCAGAGTGCCCAGGAGGGGCTCCCAACCACCATTCCACCTTCTTTCCACCCCCTCCCACCATCTCCCTTATCTCAGGATCTCTCTCTGACACGCAAGATGAGTTGGAAGAGGTCAGCAAAGGAGGTTAAGAAGCAGAACGGTTAGTTAGAAAGTGTGCAGAGTTAGGCAGAAGGGTTAATGCCGCAGAGGCAAGGCAGAGATTGTCTTATCTATTTTTTGTGTCCGTGTTTTTATACGGCTCAGAAGAACGCACGGGTAATATAGACATCACTTTATTTTCCTTTTTCACTGCCAATGATCTAATTTCTCTCATTAAAATATTCTAATTAGCCTCAAACCAGCACAACCCCTCAGATATTTATACATGTTGATAAGATCCCTTTTCAGCCTTCCTTTCTCAAGACTAAACAGCCCTATGTCTCTCAATCTTTCTTCATAGGAGAGATAAGTCCTCCAGTCAGCCTCATAGCTCTCTCCAGCAGATCCCTGTCTCTCTTGAATTGAGGAGCCCAAACTTGGCATAGCGTTCTAGGTGCAGTCTCACCAGGGCAGAGTAGAGGGGGAGGAGAACCTCCCTAGATCTGCTGGACACACTTTTCTTGGTGCAAGCCAGGATGCTATTGGCCCTTTTGGCCACAAGGGCACATTGCTGTCCCATGTATAGCTTGCTGTCCACTAGGACTCCAAGGTTTTTCTCCATAGAGCTGCTTTCCAGCAAGACGACCCCTAGTCTGTATTGGTGCCTGCTGTCATTACTGCCCAGATGCAGGACCCTGCACTTGTTCTTTTTGAACTCACCTTCACCCAGCTCTCCAAACTGTCCAGGTGCTGGATGCCAGCACAGCCTTCCTGTGTGTCATCCACCCTCTCTCCAGTTTTGTACCATCAGCAAACTTGCTGAGGGTACACTCAATCCCCTCATCCAGGTCATTGATGAAGATATTGAACAAAACCGAACACAGTACTTGATCCCTGAGGAACACCACTGGCCACAGGCTTCTGACTGAACTTTGCACCACTGATCACAACTCTCTGAACTCCACTGTTGAGCCAGTTACCAATCCATCTCATGGTCCAATCATCTAACCTACTTTTCTGGACTTGACCTATGAAGAAGTCAAGATAGATGATACCCACTGCTCTCCCTTCGTCTATTAATTTGGTCATACCTTTGTAGAAGGCTATCACATTAGTCAAGCAAGATTTCCATTTAATAACTCCATGCTGACTACTCCCAATAACCCTCTTCTCTTTCATGTGGCTAGAGATAGCTTCCAGAATGAGCTGCTCCATCACCTTTCCGGGGATGGAGGTGAGGCTGACAGCTCTGTAGTTGCCTAGGCTCCATTCTTGCTGGTTTTGAAGATTGGAGTGACATTGGCCCTCTTCCAGTCCTCAAGACACCTCCCCCATTCTCCATGATCTTTCAAAAATAATGGAGAGTGGTACTGCAACAACATCAGCCAGCTCCCTCAGCACTCATAGATGCACCCCACCAGGGCCCATGGATTTGTGCATTTGTATTCCACCCAAGTGATATCCAACCCTATCCACGCTGATCAGAAGTTTCCTGCCATGATTTCTACCAGACATGCTGGCGTTTTTCTTATATGTACAGTATTGCTTTAATACTGACTCTAAGCAGAGGAAACATTTGTAAAGCTTAAGCTTTTGATAGTATGACTAATATGTTCAGGATGACAGTGCAGAGGAAAGCATAACCAATAGTTAAATAAACGACTGAAGCTCCCATACACATGCAATATTCTATCACAGCTTTTAACTAATCATTAAATAAAACAGAGCTAGCACATTGCTGTGAGCAAAATAATCTTTCTAACATGACTTTTAAACAACTCAGTAAATCACTCTTCAGTAATTTCTTTATCTAACTGGCTCAATATCCTTGAGAGATTCCCGATAGCCCTAAGAAATATTTGATCAGTGGGTTGCCTGTGTGTATAATCTTTACTTATTTGCTACACTAGTTTATCTCATTTTTTCCTAACTGAAACCTCATTTTATTATTTCATTGTGAAACATTTTCTCTGCGCAAAGGGTGAATTTATTAGACAGCTCAGACTTCTTCAGCCCTCTGAAGGACTGAGTGTTCTGTGGTGATTATGTGACAAAATAGACAAGAGAAATATCTTTACCCAGTACTGCATAGTGGCTAAATAGCTAAGCAGTACAGGAGTAGTCATGAAGCCCTGCCTTTAAAATAAAAATATTGTTTACACTCCACTTTACACAGTAAGGAGGAGGAGGTACTGGAGTGAGTAGTATGTGAGTTATAGTGTTGCATGGTTTACAAGTTAGCATGGCTGAAGCCTTTTTGGAAGACAACACGTTTTTAAAAGAATTGCCAAGATGCAAAAAAAAAAAAAATCCCTTGTTGCTAAAATTCACAAATGTGTCTAAGTAGGTTAACTCTTTGCGTTATGAAAGATTTCCAGTCACTAGAGATCAAACAAAAGGACAAGCCCTGTGGATCTGCACACACAGAGTGCATTGGACTTTGCCCTTACAACTTTCTAATGACAACATTCTAAGTCAATACCTCAAAGTGGCTACCCCAAGGCACATTTCCTGTGTGGCAGGAGAAAGGTTAATGTTGCATATAGGTACTGCCAGAAGACAGGAACTACTAACAGTTTACTCTCTCTAAAATTAAACAAAATCGGCATTCAATTAATGGTCTGAGTTTCAGATTGCCTCTGGTATTGCATTTGTTTTAGAATTAAATCTAACTACACCAATAAATCTAATATACAGCTGATCTGTGGTTCAGAGGGAAACAATTTGCTGGAAGACTGGTTAAGGGTGAGATTAGTCTCAGAAAAAAAAAATTAAAAAATTAGTTACAGCATCTAAATAGTTTATTCTTAAATACAGTATTTTCTTTAGAACTCTAAGTATAAAATTGCACAAATCAAATCAAAGGTCCTTAAAAAATGCATTGCTCCTGAAACTCAGAAGACCAGAATAAGAAAATAAGTGAATATTCTATAACATTCTCCTGCACTTTTATTTCATTAAAAATAAACACTTCTAAAGTGCTATCCTAGATTAGTGAAGTGATTAAGGTGATTAAGGACATGGATTCACAGTTTTGGATATATTCTTATAGTGGATAGACGTAGAATAGACAATGTAGAATGCACTATAAGGGGAAATTAGTTGCAACCTACTTGCAACTAATTGCAACCTATAGTTGCAAGTAGAAAACCCTAACTGCAGTTAACTGCAGTTCTGCCACCGTGAAGTTATTAGCAATAAAAATACTTGGTAGCTAAGCATCCCAGGGTTATTTACCATTAAAAAAAAAAAAAAAAAGTAATAATGCTTAGGATTCATTTAGCTGAAAATGACTCATTCGCATCAATCAACAGAGCTGTTGACATGAAAAGGAGCTCCTGAACCAAGTGACTTAATCTGTTACCTAAAAAAGTGTGAAAATACAACCAAAAACTGTAATCCACTTCTACTTCATTCTAATTTTAGCAACATTATTTCTAAGGCGTTTTTCAGATGTATTTTGCTTCTGACAACAGGAGAAATTAATGGAAATCCCAAGTTGCTATAAGAGGAACAACACCCCAAATTAAGCTTAACTTTTCATATGAGGCTATGAATCTCAGAACCTTCTTGAGGCTATGAATCTCAGAACCTTCTTTTTTAGGGCTCCCACTAAGTAGATTTCAATATTGCCAATACTGCCGTCATCTGAAAAACTCCAAAAAAGGGGAAAAAAATTGATCTTTTATGGAAATCCACAAAATAAGTCATGCTACATGCAGTGCTTACCATTTTTTTCAGTTAATCCCAAATCATGTGATATTTGATCCTTTTTCATAAGAGCTCTGCTTCAGACATTTTATTATACGTGTGTACGATTTTGTCACTCATAAAGGTAACTTTTCTGCTTTCTATTCCTTCTTTTCATTGAAGAATAATCTGGAAAACACAAGTTGTAAAAGCTTGTGAACAAAGATGAAATAGACTTATGTTAGTAAAGAGCATTAAATGAAAAGCAATAACCAGCTCCTGATTTGGGGCTGTCATTGCTACTTTTCCCTCTGTCTTCTCTGTCAGAGAAAACAAGCAAAAAATTGTCCCTATATTTTTAGATTTGTACCTGTCGGCTTAATTTTCCAGGTGCAGACATTGATCCCCATATGAGGGAATTTGCTGCATGTCTGCAGCACCTCGCATATGGAAGAGAAGCTATATTCACAAGAACTGCCAGATACAATTGCTTCACAGGTTGTATCTTGTTGAGTCTGACGTTTGCTGGTGGTAGAAAAGGAACTGTAAAGGCTGAGGTTTCAGGACAGCTTGTAGATTGATGGTGTCAGCAGCGACTTGGGAAGCATGAGTGCATGAGCAGAATGCGAGAGTATGCCGTGCTCATGACCTCAGCCCCAACTTGGTGGGTAGTGCCATCTTTTCCAGAGCTCTGTGCAAGGAATGAATGCTTGTGACTAATTCTCAGCTGTCTTGTCAATGCTAGTTTACCTGTTCTGCTTACATTTCATGTTGGCCACCTTTCAAAAAAGATGAAAAATCAGTAAAATCTTGAAACTGGACCACTGCCTTTGTGTTTGGCATTCACAACAGTCAAGTCCAATGAATCAATTTCTGCTTTACACAGAGTATTCTAAATTTATGTCTCTGTTTACACAGAAATGGGAAAGAAAAACAAACAAACAAACTACAGACCAACATAAGTAGCATCTTCAAAAGCACACTAATAAAGTAAAATCAATATTTCCCTTTCTTTCCAAATAATCAAATCATAGTCACATAAAAAAAATATTTGTTTAGTTCTGGCTATGATTGTAAGTTTTATCTGACATTAAGAGCTACGGAGATGTTATGAGGAGCTGTGTCAAAAGGACAAAAAAGCATTCCATATGCTCTCTTCAGCAGAATAAATTCCAGCATTTACAAATCTATTTCAGTTAGACTTTTCATTTCAAGGAATAGACAAATTTTAGTTCTGATATCTAGAGACCATATTTATTAGTACATTTATACTTGCACTTACTGCTGTAAAGCTACTGCCATTACAATGAAATAATAAACTTCTAAACAATAAACCAGAAAAGAGTTCTTAATCATTTGACAGGACAAATAGTACATTCATTGCTTTAGTGCAGCTAAAACAGGTCTGTTCCTAGTAACGTTATATACAGTTATGGCACTCAGCTTAGAAGACTCAGATATTACTGTAGTAGTATTGTAGGGTGAAGCACAGAAAGTATTTACCCACAGTCATTTTTGGTATACTTACATTTTTATTTGTAGAAAGTGTTCAAGATTATTCTGCCATAAACCATCTAAATCTCCTAATAAGGGCTGATTAATAATGTGACTGTACCTCTCTTGATGTCATTCTTGTTTACTTACTAGGATTTGCTCATATGTTATTTTGTTCTTACTGTACACACCATGTGCATACCACGTGTGTTTTCCCAGTTTCAACTGTACTGAAGATCACTGCCTTGCATTTAGTACTAAATGTGCCCGATTTTATGGAAAACAAAATGATGCTAAGTCTACATGCTTTAAATAAAGAACTCTATGTGTTAAAAGTAAAGAACAGGTATTTCTTGCACAGCTAAATATTCCAGAGAAGATGAACAACCTCTTAGATGGGAGGGAAATAGCTGACAGAGCTCTGCAGTTTTAATGCAGCACCAGAAACAGATTGACAAGCAAATGCCAGACTGAGGAAATTATAATGTATATTACGTTATTGCAGCTAACCAAGTTATTCTGAGTAGGAATTATAGTTTGTCCAAAAGATATACAGTATCTGCACTTTCATGTTTTCAGCTATTTTAAAACAACAGCATTCAGTGTCATTTATTTTTCAACAGAAAATAAATGAAATCTAAAGTTATGTGTATTTTTCATTAGCTCTTAGATGCAGTGGCTGTGCTAGAAACCATTATCTAGTACATTTTGCTTTCCAGATAAAACTTTCAAATGCTTGCATTTCATTGCATGTTGGTTGATTGGATAATTTGAACATCAAAGGAACCTTTCATTTAATTTAAGCTGTAAAGTTGTCTTTTGCTTTATTAACTTTCGATCAATAAACAAGCAATTTGGAAATGTAATCAGGAAATGCTTCCAATTGGCTGACAATGTATCAAAGCCAGTGCTTGAAGGCAAGAGCAAGCTGTAACAAGCAGTTTATTACCAGTAGCTGTTACTGACATTAGTCAAAACCAAGAAAGATAAAATGGAATAAGAAATGTAATGCTGGAAGAGCCTTGGGCGCTGTGTTCTCTTCTTCCTTTTGAAAACTGCAAGTCTGTCTTTGATATGATAACAAATATAAACTGTTTAAAAACACCAAATGCAGAAAAACTGAGACTAGCCTGTCATGGAGTTAATCCATTCTAGAGTGACACACAAATAGTGTAACATCCAGCGGATATATGTTATGGAAATATTTTGAATTGGATTTACATGTAGTGAGCAAATTGGAACTTTTGATTTTATGTGATATTGTAATGTGCATGTTCTCATATTAGCTGAGTGTAATCCTATTTGAAGATAATGAGTTTTCCATAGGCACTCCAGTATGAAACTGCATCAGAACATTTTGATTTTGGCTAGAGAAGATCCAAATGGACTTAGAAAAAATTGCATACCTCAGACTTGGAGGGACCCTCCTTTCTGAGGGGAGTTTATATATATATTTTTTTTTTTTTTTTGACCAACACATCATCCATAAAATTAACAGAATGTTGAGCTTTTCCAGTTTATTTTGACACTGCAATATTTGTTTTGCTCCATGTTGTCTATAGCCCAAAGCAGAACACTGCTGTTTTATTGAAGATGTCACTGAAGGTATCTTATAGTTATTTCACAATTATCTGCTCATATTTTTAACTCAACTGACATTAAATAAAAAGTAAAGAAAGAAAAATATATTTGAATGGAATTGATTTGAGAGGTGGGTAATGAGCATAGATTAATAGATTTAATTTCCCTGTTCTACAATTAAACAATTTTGTAGAGACTTAGCACAAAAGGATGCAGAAAAATAACAAAGATAGAAAATGTTTGGGCTGCTCTTTGAGAGTTCTGTGTGTTGGCACACTAGGCATGCTGAGCACATCACAAAGCATGCTGACATACATGTTTCATCAACTCAAAGGGGTGCAATATTCTTATGCTAGAGGACTATTTTTCTGTTTCTTCCAGGCAACTGCTTTACAGGTTTCATAAAACTAGCTATTCCATGTGGAATTATAACTATAGCTGTACACAGAACATTAAAAGGCGTTAATTTCATCTCATTAGTACACTCCAATAATGGCTTAAAATCCGCTTTTTTCCCTTAGACCACAAAACATGGGCATTGATTACTGGCTTTGTCAGTCCTTACTCTGACTGGGACTGCAGTACTGGTGAGTGGGAGCTGCAACCCTCATTGATCACCTCTTTAGCCTCCATATCCCTCAATAACTTTGCCCTTGACCACTACTACAATAGTTTTCTTTGCATTCCACCGTATTTGGCCCATGAACAATTTGAGCTGGAACTGTTGTTGAGTCCTGAGGTAGTCCTACCTCATAACTGGACTCATGTAATCTGTGATAATAGTAATGGTCATTTGTTATAAGATAAGAAGCATTAAAACTGGCATTTCCTGGCCAAAATTTACAGAAAAGATAAATTAAAATGTTGTGTTTGCAGAAACAAACCAATGATGTTGTATTATCTTTTGCCATCTGAAATCCCATCTAGAGTTTCTTAGCATAACTTCCAGTATTGCTCATGAAATATTTTTGAACCTAGAACTAGAATTTGAGTACTAACAGACAACCACTCACTGAAATCAGAGTAATTCGTGTGTCAAGCATGAATGTGTCAAGTCTGTGACTACATCAAAGATTCATATCCTCAAAATTTGGCCTAAATCATATACATTGACATCATACTGATATGGTGATGAATTCTCATTTGTGAACTGAAATTAAAGAGAAGAAGAAAACTCATCTCATTTTCAGGTAATCTTCATTATAACAAGGTTTTGCTCATAGAAAGTAGTTTTGAAAAGTTGTGGACCTTCAAGCCCATCTGAAAGTATAGGGAAAACACTGTAATCATTTTGTAGCATAGTACCAAGTATTATTTCAGTCTTTTCCTTAATCCTTTACTACCATTATAAAAAAAAAAAAACCAGCTCATAAGAAAAGAACAAATACTGTTATAGGGATAACAAGAAGAGAAGAACTTGTACTTGAAAGAATCAAGAAGAAAAAAAGATTTAGAATGTCTGTTCTTACCTAATTGCACTCAAATAGTCCTCTGCTTCATTACAGAGAATGTCAGACACCGGTGTATGAATAGTTTTGTCAGAGAGAGAAATATTAAAAAATGGTTTAATATTAATGATAATACATGTTCTTTGGAGTAGAGGAAAAATGAATATGTAAATAACAGTTTTCATTTTCCTGTGAAAAGAAGCAATAAAAGTTTTTCTTAACTTTGGATTAATTAAAATGTTTTTATTCAATCTGAAATTCATCGCTATTTCCCTTTTTAGAATATTTTTTTCAGTGATACCACCTCAGTTAATTCAGAATTTAAAAAAAAATCAACTTCTGGATTTAAAAAAAAAAATCTTTTAAAATTCCCAGAAGTCTTTACCATTTGTTTCAGTGATGTCTTCTTACTATAAACAACTTTGAAAAATAAAAGATAAAGTGTAACTAGAAACGAGAAAATCAAAATACACAGCCAAGGATGTTACCTAAGACTACCAACATAGTCTTCTAGAAAGAACCAAAGTGAATATAGGAGTATGGCAGTGGTGTGTTCTTGGCTTCCTTGGAGTACAAGAAGAACAAAAACAGTAATCATGGATAACACTGAAATAAAGACATAAAGAAATGTTCCTTTTTTCTGTCCTACAAAATGATGCTATTTCTTCCCCATCTACTTTCTGCATGCTTAATAGCATATTTGGGAGTGGAATAATTTGTGAAATATGGCATAGTTATGTTAATCCCTTCTGAAAAACAAAACAAAACAAACAAACAACTAAAAGGCTGTGAAAAGGCTAATTCAGGGCAGGTTACACTATTCAAAACAGTGGCTACAACAGTTACTCTCAGTGGACCCCAGCACCGCAAGTCCATTTAGAATTCTCATATAGAACAGCTTCCTCTGTTCTATGTAGATTGTCTAAATCCACAAAACTGAGAAAGATCCATAAATGCTTCTTTGCTAATTATTGTATCAGGTGTGTCTGTCAAATCTTTGCCATGTAGTAATAAAAAGGTTTGAAAGAGATTTTCATCTGTCCACTTCTGCTATAGCGTCTGTGTCAGCAATCTAAAATACAGTCAAACAGCTTGGCCTTGTCATGGAATCATAGCCTCACAAGCCGTTTGTATTGGGAAAGAACTGGAACTCAGAGAATGGAGCAAAACCACCATATTTTGTGGGTACTTAAGGATCATGCCAATTTCAGCAATGCAGGCAAGGAATCTAATCAATTGTAAGATATTTCATTATGTATTTGTAAAGAAACCTCAGATAGGGCTTAGATGCAGATGTAGACATTTGAATATCTACATGAGAAAGTTACCCAATCATTCATTAGTACAAGTTTAGGCTTTGACTCAGTTGATTCTAGCATTATTTGATATCTTCTGAAGCAGTACGTTTCGGCTTTAGCTGACAAGCCAAAAAGACAACAGGCCTCCTATAGGTCTTGTATCACTTCTTTCAGTCATGAATGCAGGTTTTGGATGCTTTGGGACATCTTCAATGGCACTATATGCCTGTGTGAATCAAGATCTTAGGTCATCGCAAAGCAGGTGCTTAGACTTTGATTTTGTTGTCTAAACAGAGACAACCAGTATTTTTTAAATAAGATTTAGAATATCCCCCTTCATATCCTCCAGCCACTCCAGAAGGATGTTGTCTCTTGGAATTCCAAAGTTATACCTACAAACCTTTCTCTTTCCTATCTTTGTGACATTTCAAGTGGAAATAGATGCTTTAGTCAGCACATCATATGTAGTCCTGCTTAGCTGAACTTTTTTCCAGATTGAACTGGCTATAGTAGCAGCTCAGTTACAGAACTCTCATGTAGACAGATGCAGGAATGTAAATTTTAAATCACATCCTACTCACACCTGTGGTGGTATAATTCTCCTCAGATCACGGGCCACTTGATACAAGATGTGACTCCCCTTCTTGGGTCACACAGCAATCCATTGGAAACGTCATATATGGCTTGTGAATTAGGAGTGTGCTAAAACATTACAGCATCCCCTTAACATATCTGACTTCTACTTCCCCTACCCCCTGGGGACAATAATGACAATTATCTACTGTACTGGACTGAAATATTGAGGTGATTCTTTGATGCACCGGGTTCATATTCCCTTCTTGATCACCTGGGAACAAAACCAATGATCAGTCAACTCTCTTATGGCCTGGTACACCTGTACTTGGGTTGTGACCTGAAGAGGAAGGTACCAGAATGCAAGAATCTAGCAACTTCTGTGCATGTGCATCTGCTGGAAAAATATCAAAACCTTTTAAATCTATCAAGTTCTGGGCATAAACAAAGCAGACTATTGCATCACTTGGGTTTGGCCAAAAGAGAAAAGTACCTCACAAAAAAATCAATTATCTTGAACCCCATGAGCAGCAATCCTAAATGAGACCCTGAGAGCACCACTCTTGGATCACAACTGGCTGTGTCCAGCATCTCCCCTGTGCTGAGACATATCTTACGACTGTCTACCCTTGAAGTCAACATAAGACCTGGGTGAGATCACCTCCTCAAGACTCAAATCCTACTCAATGAGAATTACTGATTGAGTATTCAAATTTGAAGGGGGGAATTTTAGCTATAGACTAGCTTCTTTTACTCACTTCTCTATATAATCTGAGTGTTCAGTTTTATGAATTTGGTTTTATGAGTGTGAGCATCTCTATATTTCACTAGATCCAAGTATTTCTTTCTCTCTGTATGTCTCTTTTTGATGTGTATCTCTCCATCTCTATATCTCTATCTCTATCTCTGTATCTATTATATCATAGAATAATGTATGTATAACATAGATATGCATACTTTGTTTCTAAGTACCTTGCAGTAAGTTAACATGAATCTTGTAATACTTATATCTGTAATTAAGCCACTGTTCTGTTACAACATGCTTTACTAAATCACTTGTTAATCTTCAAATCGATTAATTATTAAGTTCTGCTGAAGTCAACCTTTGATTTATCTCATTTTATATATAAATCTTAATCTGATGCTAAATCAATGTCAAACATACCCAGCTGTAACAATACCACAATTTTGTCAATAGCTAAAGAACAGATTATGTGATTCTAGATGTGTCTTTGAACCTTACACAGTAATGCAAATATTCCTTTTTAAGCATTTAAACTTAATGTTGACCACAGATGTTTCACAATACATAATACATCTATATGTTTTTTGAAAACACATTCAAGTTCACTTCTGGTTCATCAAAAAGTGGTATAGGTGTATCTACATGAAGTCAAGCCCATCCACAGACTTTATCGCCTTGGCCTGAGCATTGCAGGAAATTCAGCTTTCACCTGGTACGTGCTTAGCCAGTTTGGGAAATGAACAAAGTAAATTTGAATTATCCTGAAGAATACAAAGTGGATATGCTCTGAGAAATATCAAGAACAAAATATAAAGAGTCAAGACATTAAGTACCTAAATCACAAATCAGTCGAATATTTTTGCTCCAATTAGATGAGAACTTAGTGACATGATTTGGCTACCATGAAAATATATCTGGTAGATATATTGGACTTGATGATCTTTGAGGTCTCTTCCAACCTTGCTATACTGTGATACTGTGATACTGTGATATGTAAAAAAGTTGCAGAATTTCACACTGGAGCAATATAAACATTCAACAGTTAATCACAGGCTAGCTTTATCAAGAGCTATATGAGAAATATTCATAGGCATGCATCAGTTTGTCATTTAGATATGTAACTCTCTCATTGATAAGTACTAACCAGGACGAGCTACAGACAGCTGATTGATTTGAAGCCATGCTATTTGCTTGTCAAAGAAAGGTAACTGACATTTAAATTCAGTAGAATACAGGGTTTTGTCAGTTTATGTATATAACTAATTTTAAAAAGTGCTTAAAAATTATTAGGACTCAGTTATAAAAGCTTGTGGTGGAAAAGCAATTACTCTAATTCCAACATGAATTACAAGCCTTCTGTAATCACAGAAGTATAAAGTGATACCAATATAGTTTGTGATGATGCAGTACTATCGTTTTTACTTTACCATCAATATTGCCATTCCTGATCGTGCTGATTGAGGCACCTGATTTTGATAAAAGTTAATTTCCATCTCACGACTGCATTTTTCTGGTACAACATCAACAATACAGGAACAACTATGTCAGCAGATCATGCTGTTTGTACAAACCCAGTGCATACTTGCAAGCATCACAAAATCTTCATAGAATCATAGAATGTTTTAAGTTGGAAAGGACCTTTAAAGGTTATCTAGTCCAACCTCCCCTGCAGTAAGCAGGGACATCTTTAACTGCATCAGGTAGCTTAGAGCCCTATCCAACATGACTTTGAATGTTTCCAGTTATAAGGCTTCTACTACCTCTCTGGGCAACATATTTCAGTGTTTCAACGTCTCCCTTGTAAAAAAAATCTTCCTTATATCTAGCTGATTCTTTTTCCATGCACATGGGATGAAGAAAGAATACTCAGTGAAAGTCTTTCATAAAAAATGTCAACAACAATGCAGAGTATCCATTTCTAGTATGAGAAGAAAATTACAACAGTGCTTGCTCAGACACACTCAGCTAAGTCTTTGTTGGTTAGCCTGCAGCATCAAAATGCTCCTTAATAGAGAAAACATTTCTATTATCTATCAGCATTGATTTCTAACAGATTATGTGTTTTTAAAATAATTTTAAATATATATTTTTAGAATAGTAATATCAATGTCTATCAATATTTTAATATAAACTTTAATAACCACATCCATATTTACAAGAGGAAATTTAATTTCAAGCCCAACACATCTTGAAAGCATAAATCTTGAGATTGCTTAAAACCTTCATTGGTCACTGTACTCCTTCACATAGACCTAATGCACCAATCCTCCACACTGGGGACAGTGGGGTACATTCTGTGGGCAATGCAGGTAATGACTTCCAAATTTCCGTGCTGAATTGCTGAAGAACCTTGCTGAGGCAGTGGTATATTCTAACATCAAATAAGTTTAACAGTACATTACAAGATCAATAAAAGCCAAGTCATCAAATGTTATCCCCAGACAGTCATAAAAGTGAGCAAGTACTGCCTTGGTCAGGAAGAGGCTATGCAGGTAACTGCAACCATGCATGAACTCCATGTACTTGGAGCAGCGGGACTGGGACTGCTCTGAAGACAGCAAGGAGCCTGGAGCCAGTGGTGTGATCCCACCACAAGCACCATTCCTGTGACACTAGTGACTGCAGAGACAGGATGCCACCCCTCAGCATCAGGGCAGGACAAGCAGAGATGGGGATAGTGACACATCTGTTGACAGCTCGATAATATGGCAATGCCAGGGCAAAAAGTCAAGTCTGAAGTCAGCCAAGGAGAGCCAAACAAACAATTCAGGAACAGAAGATATTGGCACATAATATCCTTGGAACATCCTCGTGGAAGAGACTGATGGCCCTGGGATGAGCTGTGCTGGGGATCTGGGTCATGAGCAGGAGTTGGGGAAGCCCTGGTGCAAATGGTCATCTTGCCTTTTGTTGCCCTCAGGGCATCTTTTAGGACTTCTGTGCAATACAGACTGCAGAAGCAGATACAGATTTTCAGAAATGTGAGGCAACAAGGAAAAGGAGAGGAGAATGATAGAAACTAAACACAAGCAGGTGTATACACATGCAGATTAGAAGGATGGAGAAATGGCTTCTGCATCCCCCACCCACATTTTGCTCCCCTCACCTGAGGGACAGGGGAAGATTTGCCTTAACATTAGGTAGCCTTTAAAACTAGCACCATGCAATTGTCACCTTTATTTTTCAAGCACCACCTGACAACTGTGAGACCCATTACCTATCAAAAAAGGAACAAGATTTGACAATAACAATAAACCAGGGATAAAACAATCAGGTTTTAAAACCAAAGCCTTTTCTCTCTTTTTTCCTCACTCTGTCTCCAAGTATACCTTTCCAGCTCATTACTGCAAATCATTTGAATTCCAGCACACAATGTCACCTGCACTGTAATCTGATTACTTTATGGAGGAATTAGTATGTATATTTAATGTAGAAGGGTTTTAATCTTGATGAAAATAATCCTAAGGAACTGTGATAGGACTGCTCATATGTCTGGCAGATATGCCAGTAACGTGCTAATAAATGACAGCTGATTTATGTATCTGGATTCTTTTATTTATAAAAATAGCAAGTGGACTGATTTTTGATATTAATAATACAAGTGAATCCACTTTGATTAGACTTCTGTAGAGAGCTGTGCATATTCGGCATTACAATTAAATCTTATGATGTGGAATGGGAATGACATGCTAATGAAGCAAGCCAGTGAGCCTGAACCAAGAATGTCCAACATCATTATGGGATATCTTAGATGAAGAGTAATTATAAGAGGAACACTGAAATGTCATTAAAAATCTTCAGTAAGAGATTTAACCTACTATTTCATACTAATGCTGGATTTTTACAACATAACTGAACACAAAGTTCCTTTTCAGAATTTACAGAAAAGGTTTTAAAATAGGTCTAGATTTAAGAAAAAGATACAATCTAGTGTCCTAATTTAATTTGGTACATCAAAATTCAATGGTAGTATGTAATTGAAATCTCTTTTTAATAATTTCAGATGAATTAGCAATTAGGGCTTGATCCGATTTCCATGAAATTTATTAAAATTGAGGGCTGAAGCCCTTGAAAAATTTTATTCTTTTCACTCCATTAGCACAATACATCTAGTCTAAGTGACTCTGTCAGTTAGTACTGTGCATTCCTTGTTTATTTATGAGAATTTGTTTCATGGAAGTTCAAAAGAGGTAACCTTATGCATATTCATAGTAGATGGCTCATAATACATGAATCAAGAAAAACTCTCAGAGCGTGAATAGGTTTTAACTTTCTAAGCAAGTTTACTAACTGTTTTTACCTTCACAGCTTCTTACAGCCACAGCGTATCTGTATGTGCTCTGCCTGTAGCAGTGACCTTTTGGAAACTGGTGGCAAATTACCAGGTCTGTCTTTGAATATGACATAGGAAAGGATCAAAAGCTGTGCTGGCCTCTAAAAATATATATATAGAAAACACGGACTTCTGAGAACCACTATGAAACAGGAGCCCTAGATAAAGAGACATTGAACAAGAAAACCAGTACCAATCGTACTACCTCAATATCCTAAAAATAGTGTTTCTCTATGCCAACTATAAATTACACAAAGAGAAATAAAAAATGTGCCATGCCGAGGTAATTTAAGGGAGGTTGGCTTAGTTTTTCCATAGAATCTTTATGAAAAGCAATTACACTTACCGGGAAAAGGCTGGACCGCGATGGCCTCATGCCATGACAGCCGTTTGTTTCAGTTCAGAGTGTGCGGCATTCCCTGGTTGTTTGTCTGCATGCACTTTATTGAAGATGCCATTCTGGGAAATGCTGGCCCTCACTGTGTCCTTAGGAGAAAGATAAACAATATTTCTTGTGAAAGAAGGGATATTTCTTTGCCTAAATGAAGGAAATATTTATTACTTTTCATAAAAATTAAAAACGTTGCTAGTTTGCTGTCATCGAGAGTTCTTAATTATTAAAATAATGAGACTCCAGAAGGAAACTGAAAAGAGAAAGCAAAATGTTTCTTTGTACACTATTGTGACAGAAAGTAATCTCCTCTACCTCTAAGGCCAAAGGGACTTCTAATGACAGGTAACCCCAGCTAGCAACTTTCAATCTTTACGTTCACTATTCTAAATAATACCTAAATGTAGCATCATTAACTCAAAAAATAGATTGTGCTTCTGACATACAGGGGTAAAAAGAATATTGGATTATAAATCAGTGTCAAAAATGTGAATACTGATCTAACAGAAATTTGCAATTTTTTTCAGTCAAAATGGCTGAGAGATTGATTTTTATAGAATTTCAAGAATTTTTTGCATTCTACTTTGACTTTCTAGCAGTTTTTGTAGATATTAATAAAGAATGTATTTTTTCATCATGCACTCAGTATTTCATTTAGCAAAGACATTTTAAAAGTACTTTGGGTTAATATATAATTTTTTTTTTATCCAATGTGAAGAAAGAAGTTTTTATTTCAGAGAAACAAATACCTAAGAATGGTACCTATTTTGATTTTTTAAAAAATAATTATTTCTTTAAAGCTTTCAGGAATAAACCTGATACATCAGATGTTTACTGTGATATGTGTAACTTACTGCACTCATAATTAACACATCAGCCTTTGCCCCCAGCGATTTAAAGGGGGAAACAGGTAATTATGTCACCTCTTAACCAGTTTAGAAAGTAAGGTGGAATTGCTGTGGTTTGTTAGCAATTGCCAGTATCAAGATTGATCGTTGAATAAAATGTTACATGGGCAGTACCTCACCCTAAAGAACCTGAACAAATACTCTAGTATTGCATCCAACCATCTCCCACTGGCAAAAATCTGAATAAACAAAATCGATGAGCCTTATAATGTGACCTGAAGGTGAACAACCTTCTGCTGGTGAGAGATCAGCAGGGGACCGAATTAAGGGTCCAATAAACCATCGTTAAGAACACATTGCTTCCTATTCCCTGTAGTTTGAAAATAGAAGCTGTTAACAGAAACTGCCCCAGCAGAATTAGTCTGTAACTACTCATCCCTTAACAGTTCTCCAGTGCCTTGTGAAATGTGCAAACATGCTTGTCTGTACCACAGGTCTGAAGAAGGCACAAACCATATAGTAGCATTCTCATCAATCAGAGGCAGGAATGTGTGCAGCGTCTGCCCAAGCAGCTTGTTGTCTCATTTCAGCTGAAGAGCACTGGGAACTCTAAAAGCTTTGTTCTTTCTGCTGTGTCACTTCACACTTCACCATCTGAAGATATGCAAATGGTTTAGACAAACAAACATGGTGCTGAAGCTGTATTCATAGCAAATCATACTACAGAACACCATGATGGATTCTCTTGGAAGATAAGGATAATCAGACTAAAACACTAAAGGCAAACTAAATGTTTCACGCAAAGTTTGCAAGTCTGTTAAAAGAGAGCAACCTCAGAGGCAAAACCACTCTAGTCTAGAAACCATATGACTGAGTCAGCAAGGCAGTGTGTGCAAAGTAACACATCCCTGCTGGTGAGACTAGTTATGGCTAACTGCATATACTGAAAGACAGCACAAATGCAGCACAAAGCAAATGCAGCTATGTGGCTGCCAGCATGGAGCTCAGTCCCATACAAACAGCTTGGAGCATGGTAATTGAAGCTCAGGTCTGTACATACCCTCCTTCTCTGGAGACTTTAAAGACCAGTCTGGATGCATTCCTGTGTGACCTGCACTACATTATGGTCCTGCTCTGGTGAGATGGGGTTGGACTCAATAATCTCCAGAGGTCTCTTCCAACCCCTAACATCCCTTCTAATCCCTAACATTCCTTCCAAACCCTACATCCCTTCCAAACTCTAACATCCCTTCCAACCCTAACAGATGCATAGAAATTTCCCTAAATCCTCATTTACAAGTCAAGAGTAATCATTCTGAGGTTTGAATTTCTACTCATTTTCTCAAATGGCCTCAAATATCTGCAAATACTGGTGTTGGTCAGCCATGACTGAGATAAAACACAATTTCCCCTAATATCTTGTATTTCAACCATGAATTATAATGACAAAAATTCAATTCTACTTGGGGCACTGTGATAACCACAAAGTAGTTTTGAATGTGCACACCTCTTCAAACATTTGGTCATGAAAATACAAGCTTTTCCTCCAAAATCTTCCAGGAGAGTCACTAATTTCCTCCTCTAGGCTATTCTTATACACTTTTATCCATTATGCTGCTTACAATGGGTCTTTCTAATCCCTCTGGGACCAAAGCTCTCTTTGGAAGAGCCTACAGCAAAGCCTTCTCAGAAGACAGTCTTCCCAACAGTACTTGTGCTCAACAGAATGGGTCTCTGTTTGAAGGACATTCCTCACAATCCTGAAATGCCTTTCTGTTACATTGGCGAGCCAAGCTCTTTCTGATAGCTGGTCACAAAGCATTTTATTTCTCTAAAAACATCATTTTTTTTTTCATTTGGTTTTTTTTTGTCTTTCATTTCACACTTTTTAGTAACAAGTGCTCAAAGTGGGATTAGGTTTTACTTTATTTCTGTTGCTTTGAAACTTCAAACCATGACCACCATTCTGTTTGTCACTTTCCTGTTTTCACAGAATCATATAAAGCTTTAGGTTGGAAGGGACCTTAAAGATCACCTAGTTCCAACCACTATGCTGTGGGCAGGAACATCTCTCACTCGATGAGGTTGCTCAAGACCTTGTCCAATCTAGCCTGGAACACCTCCAGGGAGGGGGCATACAAAACCTCTCTGGGCAACCCATTCTAGTGTCTCACTATTCTCCCCATAAATTATCACTTAGAATCATAGAGTGGTTTAGGTTGGAAGGGACCTCAAAGATCATCCAGTTCCAACTCCTTGCCATAGGCAGGGACACCTCCCACTAGAACAGGTCACTCAAGTCCTGACATCCATGCAGGTCTCCTGGTGTTCTTACCTGCCTTCATCTTTCTTGCGATGCATTGCTCCTGGGCCTGGAGGAGGTGATCTTTGAACATTGACCAGCTTTTTGGGCCCTCCTTCCTTCCACATTTTTTTCCCATGGCACCCTGCCAAGGAGGTCCTTGAAGAATTTGAAGTCTGCTCTTCTGAAGTCCAGAGCAGTGAGTTTGCTAATGCACCCTCCTTGATGCCTTGAGGATCTTAAACTCTACCATTTCGTGGTCACTGTAGGCAAAGCAATCCTTCAGCTTCATTTCACTCACCAGCCCCTCCTTGTTGATGAGGACTAGGTCCAGCATAGCACCTTTTCTTGTGGGTTACTCTACCACTTGAAGGAGGAAGTTATTGGCAATGCACTTCAGGAACCTCTTAGATTGCTGGTGCTCTGCTGTGTTGTCCTTCCAACAGATGTCAGGATGGTTGAAGTCCCCCATGAGGACCAGGACCTGTGAGCGTGAAGCTTCTCCTATTTGTTTGTAAAGGGCCTCATCTGCTTCACCTTCCTGATCAGGAGGTCTGTAGCAGACTCCTACTGTGATGACACCTTCCCCTGTCTTCCCTTTAACCTTTACCCATAAGCTCTCTGTTTTTGCATTGGACATCTCTACGTGGAGCTCCATGGACTTTAGTTTATCATTGATGTAGAGGACAACACTGTCTCCCCTTCTCCCCTGCCTGCCTGTCTTTCCTGAAGAGTATTCCTGATATCCAGTCTAAATCTACCCTCTTCCAGCTTAAAGTCATTCCTTCTGATCCTATCACAACAACTCCTTGTAAAAAGCTCCTTCCCAGCATTCTTGGAAGTCCTCTTCAGGTACTGGAAGGCTTCTATAAGGCCTCCCTAGAGCTTTCTTTTATCCAGGTCGAACATTCCCAACTCTTGCAGCCTATCCCCATAGGGGAGGTGCTCCAGCCCTCTGATTATCTTTGTGGCCCTCTGGTATTTTATAATATTTTAATCAGAAACACTTAATTTTTTAATTCTGAAATACCATTGCCAGTTGTTGGAAAGAATAACCATTTTAAATAACACAAATTAGTTTGTTTTCTTGGAGTTCTATCAATGCGATTGTTTTAAAGTCAAATAAAAAATGAACAAACACAAAAATATTTTATCATAGTGGACCAGCTTCTGATGTTTGCTAAAGTATTGCCAGATGCCTTCAAGACTTATGATGTTACTTTGTTCTAGTCTGCTTTTACCTTCGCTGCAGTTTTGAAGCTCTCCTACAGCCATTTGAAGCTGTCCTACAGCCATTACTAAGACCAGACACATGCAGATATCCATGTGGCAGTGAGAAGCTCTGAAATGTGCTGGAGCACATTTAGTGTCTCAGCTGTTAAGAAAGTGGCAGTCATCAAGATGTAAATCAACCAGTTAGCAGAAAGTGGGAGGGCTGTGCAACATGCCACTTTCATGTCTGTCTTTCAGCTGCTCTAAGATAAAACTCATACTCAAACATCTGTTTAGTATGTGCATGTAGTCAGTTATTTCTCAGACATTCCCTCAATACATTTCCTGATAGCTGAAGACTGCCAAGTTACTTCTTGTTATGTAAAATGCTGTGGCAAGAATGGGATTCTTTGGATTGTCCTGGTGAATCCAAAGGGGCTGAAGCAAAAGAGGAATTCATGCACAGGTTTTTTTTTGAATGAAGAAGAAAAGATCGAGAGAAGTTTTTGCTCTGCTAGCATCAAACGCAGTTTAACCATTGGTTTCAATGAGCTTTGAATTTCACTGCTCAAACCTTTATATAGCCGTTGATGTAAATATAGTGGGCACTATATTAATGCGCAGTTTGTCAGCTTTATGTCTTGAATCCTGCATAGTATACATGTTTTTCTAGTTAAAAGAAGCTGTTGACAGTATCTGTACACTTGCATGCTGACAGACTATGACTACAATCACTGTCATGAACAGGGGGAGTTTTGCTAGAGCTGACAGCACCTGTTAATACCTGGCCTAAGATCTGCTGGTTGTTGCATATGAACAGCTTATGGACACATAGTATCCTTATATATGAATCTATAATGCATTTATAAACAATGTATTCATAGTAAACTCTGGAGCTTTCCAGGAGAAAATATTCTGACTTGGTATTAAAAGATTCGGTAAACATAATACAGCATCTCCAGTAAGTCTCTCTTTTACTCACAGAGAAATGCCACTTCATGCAAGTGTGACATAAATTTGCAATTTCTGCAACAGCAACTTTGTCAGTAGTGTAACCAGCTAACGTTTCACACTGAGCCAGCTAAAATGTCGATGTGCAGTCCTTTTATATTCCATGCAAAATCTACTGAAAGAAAAAGGAGAAACAAATGAGAGGTTTTTCCATGCGTTTAAAAAATCTCTGCATTTTTTACCACAAACAGTCAATGTTTTGTTTGGGTCAATATATTGCATCTGTTGAAAGCTGTTGTTTGTTTACATTTTTTGTTGTACAATAGAGCTCAGCTTAGAAGATCCAAATGAAGTCCCTTTTACAGTAGGAGTATTTCACATGCATACTAGAAAATATGTGTCATTTTGGACTTTGCTGCCAAGAGATGAATGTTATATCTGGGAAGAGAGGGAAAAGGAAAGAATATTTTCCAAGGCAAAAATATATTGAAGTGGCTCAAGAGAAAGTTCTGAGGGAATGATGCATCCCTGAGAAGATGATGGAACAGCTCATTCTGGAGGTCATCTCAAAGCACATGGAATAAAAGGTTATCAGGAGTAACAAGCATGGATTTACCAAGGGGAAATTATGTTTGACTAATCTGATAGCATTCTTTGATGGTGTGACTGAATGGATAGGTACAGGGAGAGCAGTGGATGTTATGTAGACTTGGCAAGGCTTTTGACACTGCCTCTCATAATACTCTTGTAGGCAAGCTCAGGAAGTGTGGGTTAGAGGAGTGGATGGTGAGATGGATTGTGAACTGGCCGAACAACAGATCTCAGAGGGTTGTGTAGAGAGTTCAGTTGGAGACCCCAGGTGTCAGTGCTTATTCAACATCTTCATAAACAGCCTGGTTGAGAGGATAGAGTGTACCCTCATCACCTTTGGCTGATACACCAGAAGGCTGTTCAGCCATTCAGCAAGACCTGGATAGACTGGAGACCTGGGCAAAGGGGAAATTAATGAGTTTCAACTAGGCTAAGTGTGGAGTCTGCAGCTGGAAAGGAACAATACCATGCACCAGTACAGATTAGGGGTTGACCTGCTGTAAAACACCTCTATGGAGAAGGACTTAGGAGTCCTACTGGACTCCTGGGACAGCAACGTGCCCTTGTGGCCAAGAAGGCTAATGGTATCCTAGGGTGTATTAAGAAGACTCTGTCCAGGAGTTTGAGGGAGGTTCTCCTCTCCCTCTCCTGCCCCCTGATGAGACCAGTGTTGAGTCCAGTTCTGGGCTTCCCAGTTCAAGAGTGACAGGGATATACTAGAGAGAGTGAAATGGAGGACTGTGAGGATGATTACGGGACTGGAATCTCTGTCTTGTAAGGAAAGGTGAGAGATCTGGGGCTGTTTAGTCTTGAGAAAGGAAGACTGAGATTTACAAATATCTGAAGTGTGGGTGTCAATAAGAAAGGGACAGTCTGTTCTCAGTGATGTCCTGTAATAGGATGAGAGGCAACAGATACAAACTGCAATACAGGAATTTCCACTTCAATGTGAGGAAAAACATGTAAGACGGACAGAGCACTGGAATAGGCTGCCAGAGAGGTTGTGGAGTCTCCTTCACTAGAGACTTTCAAGACTCGTTTGGACATGTTTCTGTGTGATCTGCCCTAAGTGCTCCTGCTTTGACAGGGGGCTTGAACTCAGTAATCTTCAGAGATGCCTTCCAACCCATACTGTTCGGTGATGTTCTTTAAGTTAACAAGAATGAGAACAACGAGGGTAAGGACAGGCAGGGAGGAGATTTGCAAGGGAACATCAAGAGTTCATTGTCTCTTCTTTACCATTGAGACATCAGATTGAGGCAATGGCCTTCTTTCATATGTGGCCACAGATACTGGAAAGAGTTCAATGAAGAGCTAATGCACCTCAAGTGCCTGTAGTTTCCTGGACAATCCACTGTTTCGTTAAAAAGTGAAACTTTTACAGGTTTCTCAGCTCACATCAATACACACTATACATTTTCCTACACAGATAGCCTACTAAACCCAAATTATTTTTCCTATGTAGACTATATTAATATATCTACTACCAGATACAGCAGTGTCTCCACCCAAGAAGTTGCTTTGTATTCTCTTTCCTGTCATAATTACAAGTAAATCAGCTTGTAGTTTCTGTTGGTCCTGGCCCATTTTGCAGTTCTCTGTGGTTATTTAATGTCTGCTTTCCACAGATCTGCTTTCAATACTCAGCTTCAACATGCACCTCTAATTCTCCTTAGCAGCTGATGTCTCCTGTCATATAGTGGTTTTTACCTTGGCTCATGTTGTTTCACAGTCCTTCCTCTTAGCCTTGAGGCCAACTGGGACAGTCAGAAAAGATGAGGTAAGGTACTTTTTACTTAGCTGATTCGTTGCACATCATTATCAGGTAGGCAAGTTGAACTCAATCTGATATTTCTCCTGAAAAAAATCAAGATAAAAATCTTATATATTAATTGTCAAAGTCACTCTGTCTGGATGGATGTCTGAGTTATAATAAGAAAGGGAAAATGTGTAGTCAGAACAATGAAGAAAACCACATTAGGCAAAAATGAATAAGGTGCCAAGGTTTTTATACAAGGGCAAATCATAACCAGTGTTCAGAGTGCAATGGTTGGGAATATTGAATAATAGGAAGATAAGAATCTAAATACAGATATTTAACCTCTCAAGCCCTTCAAGGGGCTTGTTCCATAGAAGCTAGATTGTAGCTATATAAAGCTTTGAAATAAATGAACTCTGGCACTGTCAGCAGGTTTTCCTTTTCCCTTGCCTTGCCTTGCCTTGCCTTGCCTTGCCTTGCCTTGCCTTGCCTTGCCTTCCCTTCCCTTCCCTTCCCTTCCCTTCCCTTCTCTCCCCTCCCCTCCCCTCCCCTCCCCTTTCCTCCTTTTCTCCCTTCCCCTAACCCTATCTTTCCCCTCCCCCTTTTAAGAGAAAATGGAAAATGTTGTTGCCCCTCCAGAGTAGTTAGAAGCAGCAAATAAACTTCACATATGGCATTAGGCTAGCAGCTTAGTAGAGATTTTTTTTTCTGTACATATAATTAATTAAACTTTGTTATCACAAAACCTCTTAGTGACTTATTGGCTGTCATGTGACAGAAGCTGTGTATATATTGATAGATTTTTGTACAATTCTGCATCCAGACCACCTTCTGGCTGGATGTGGCACAAACTAAGTTAGTGTAGGTATACGGCCTTATTGGTGGTCTTCTGCACAGCAGAGAGGGAACTTCAGACAGGATGCTTCTCTGAAGATGTCTTCAAACTGGAGATGGGGCGAAAATGCAACAGCATGTGCAGAAAACAAGAAGACAGTGAGAAAAGGCAGGAAAGACAAGAACGTGAGTTCCTCAAGGAGAACCATTAATACAGAAATTTATTTGAATGCTAACAGCTCAAATTTTACATGTATGAAAAATATAGGATGTAGGTCTTACCTCCTTGTTGGCTCTGCCCTTGTTTTTTGACATTTCTGTTGTAGAGCGCAAATTTATAGTAGGTGCTCTTTACTCATAATAAACTGCTGTGTGGTAAAACAACAGAAGTCTGTCTCATTTTCTATTCAAAACTCTCTGGTTTTAACTCTGAACCTAGAAGTCCTAAACAAAAAAGTTTAAAAAAAATTTTTTTAAAAGATAAATATTTCGACACTTACTGTTCTTACTGAACATGGATATAAATTTGGGGTTTTAATTCATAAGCTAACTTGCATGAAGACACATACTGTAACCTCTCTATGGCAGTATTCCTATGTCAGTAGAAGTAAAGGGCATAGGCAATTTTCTTTATGGATAACACAGTGGGGTTGGAAATGAAGTGATTCCCTATCATTTTGCCTTGTGATTTCCCTTGTGCTTGTGAGATTCTTCTGCTTTCCATTAATTTATGCAAAGTGCTGTTAAACAAATCACTACGTATGAAGATAAGATAGCATAATGCACTAATACACTTTTGTTGTGATTCTGAAAATTACAGAAAGTGATGGTATAGCTAATCTGTTCTAATTTTTTAATTAAATATAATCTGTAATTGCAAACTGATATTCCCAATCCAATCTCTCTTGTGCTGATATTCACTCATGTTTGATACCAAAAAGCTACACTGAATAATCTGCTTTGCACTATTCATATTCCATTTGTTGTGAGTTACATAATATTTTGCTGCTGACTAATATGCATCTTGAGGAACTTGTAAGAAAAATATTTAAAGCATGACAACTTAGCAGCTGAAACTAGCATGTCAAAAATATATCAAAGAAGTTTTATGCCATCGATCTCACAAGAGTGCCTAAAGAGTTGATACTTAAAAATGTTGCAGTGTGGATTTTTTGTTTGTGTAGTTTTTTGGGCTTTTTTCCCCCCTCCCTTTAAAAACTGGAATTTGGAATATTTAAGCAAGGTTCCCAATCTAACTCCAAAATATCTGAAGCAGAAAGACAGTCCAGCTGCCAGGCCTACTGAGGATTTAATAATTAATGTACTTGTGCTGTCCAACCTCTCTCCTCTTCTACACTGATATGGCTGAAGCAGAACCTGAATGTTAGCAGGTAAGTGTTATAAGGAGTGTGGGGTCTCTTAGACATCCAACATTAACAACTGGGGTTTTTTTGACATCTAATAATAACAACTGGGGGGTTGTGCAGTAGGTCTCTGTTGCCTTCCCCTTTTCTTGTTTAATAGTATGTTGACTCAATCTGACCTTCTAAGTGCCTTCCTACTCAGCCAGCATCTTCATATAGGATGGTCATTGATTTAAACATATGCAGATGATTTCTCCCAATGCTGCAGTTTGCATGCCTGAAGAGGTACCCCACACTGCATTTAGAAAAAGATAAACATAATTACTTTTAAGCTAACTGGGAATAACTCTGCACTCTGGGTCAAGATCAATTGTCATGATGAGGAGGAAAAGGTAAGGTGTAGTTAATCCTGAGAAGCACCTGCATGCTTTCGTGTGTGGAGAGTGCAAAGTAAACCCAGAGAATCTACAGCGTATGGAAAGCTTTGCAGATTGATGAGGTGGTGGCATATGCATGTTTAGTCAGAGGTGGCATAAAGAATATGATTTGTCCTGGACAGAGAAACTACAACCCCTTGATGCTTTGCCACAGCCACTATGTGTTGGTAAATGTGGTGAAAAGCCTGTTCTCCCTTCTCCCACTCCACCCTGAAACAGAATACCATGAGTAACGAGTTAAAAATTGCTTTAAATTACTTATTTTCATCCTCCTTATGCTGCAGATCTGAATTTTCATAAGTTCCCTTGCTCTAATTCCTGGATTTTTGGGAAGTCTTAAGGAAATCTTGACTAGTTTCAACCTCGAAGCTCAACTTGGAATCACTGCATAAAAGAAAAGTAAGTGCTATAAAAATGGTCTTCATAGTAGAAATAATCCTTTTCTCCCTAGGGCAGAGAGCTATGATATCGAGAGGCATTGATCAATTTTTATAAGAGGTATTTCCCACCTTCTGAGTTGTTTGTTTTGGTAGTCATATACTACTTTTGGAGCTTGCATGTAAACCCTGTTGCACCTAGTAGGTTACCAGTCTTGTTTTGATCTCTGTATCACAGTTATGTATGGAGAGCCTGATCTTTCCAAATAGAAAACACCCCATCCCCCCACGTTAAGAAGACTTACACATATCTATATCTATATCTATCTATCTATCTATATATATATGTACACATGTGTGTTTTATATCCTGGTTTGGTAACTTGTCTCAACATCGGATGAGTGTGTGAATGTGCTGTGAAGATGAACATGAGTTTTGCTGGTGACACTTTAAGAAAACTGGTTTAGATTTGTGTGGCTTTTCTTGCCTGGCCGGATGTGAAGATCAACCAGTTTTCTTCCTTTTCTGTCCTTACCTGCTGTCTTCTGTAACAAGAATATAAATACCATGAAAATCTGTTGCTGGAGCACTTTCTTCCACTCCCAGTATTCTCACTTCCATCACTGCTTCCTTATGGAGTGTCTCTCTCATCCCACCATGGACCTCACGTCCTTCTACATCTCTTGTCCCCATTACTGTGTTCATATTCATGTAGTTTCTACGTATGACAGTTTGTGGCTTTCAATACTCACTGTGGAGTCCTTACTTGCAACGTAGGAGAGACTTCCAGGGAGCATAGAAAAAGGATGAATTTGAGAATGGACCTGAGGCAGAGAGAGGGATATCTGGGAGAAAAAAAGGAAGACAATTAAGATCACTCTAATGGCCTTCACGTGTCCCTAATTTAACCCAAGCAATTAAAATTAAGGCCTTCTGCATTGCCAGGTTAAAAAACAACTGTCTGCTAATTTGTGTAGTGTTTATTAGCCAAAAAAAAAAAAAAAAAAAGAGAAGATAAAAGCAAACAATATTGGAAAAGTATAGATATGATTATTCAATAGAAATTCGAGGAAATTATCCTAGCACAGTCCAAGACACTAATGAGTCCATATTAAGAAAACAGCACAGTGCAGGTCACTCTATTATAAAACAGGATATTACAGAAATGGAGAAGGTGCAGCTAAGGGCAAGCAGAGTGCCACAGCAATACAATGATCTTAGTTATTCAGAAAGGCAGTAGAAACAAGATCCATAGGCTAAGGATAAGAATTAAGATTAAGAGAGAGCCTCAGCGAAGTCTGCCAGAGCATTGTGATGCAATAGGTATTACAGCTTTGAAGACAATATCTACAAGAAGATATTTGAACTTCTATCACCACAAGCATAAGGTACAAACCTTAGTAAAGGCATTGGCACTTAGATTTGTTAGTTTACCTAATATGTGATAAACAATACATACAGTAAAAGTAATAATAAAATGGTTTTAAGTGGTTTGAAATATAGAGACAATTACATGGACATGGGTTTTCTCAGTTCTGAAAGAATACATGAACATTTTTATAACATCCCTTACAAATGTATTTTAAAACCTATCTGGTCTTATATCTAGAGAGTCTAAAAATTAAATCTGGCTTTGGGATAGGTCAAAAAGCAAGACAGCAAATGTTACATAAACGCAGAGAAACATCATCACAAGTGGGCTTTGTAATGATATTTATGCAATTTACCTCTTTCCAAAACCATGTGATTCATTTATTTTCAAATAATGCACCAGACAACTGAGTATTGCACAAACGTGAATATAGATTTAATTGTAAAAATATTGCAATATTGAGTCAATAACAACAACAAAACAAAACAAAACTACTCAAAAACCCCAAAAATGGAGGCCTACCTTTGTGAAAATATTAATCAGTCCAGGTTATCTTCTACAACATTTAGAACTGCAGATGATACTCATTGCAGGTTTTTGATTTGAACTTTTTAAACATGTCTATACTTTGGAACAATGGCAGTCTCCATTTGGTGGAGAATATCCACCAAGGATGTAGATATGTAATCCCAGAAATACAGTGTCAGTCCAAAGGATAACAATATTTAGTAAATTGTCCCAATATTCCCTTTTCACCAAGAAGATAAATTCTCTGTCTTTGCTGGATCCCTGATAATCAGTCTCACCTATGTGCAGTATGCTTAAACTACAGGGACTAAGTATGTCCTCTGGTGCGGAGAGAATATATTTAAATAAGTAAAATTAAATATTCTAATTTGTAAAATGTTACTAATATCATTAAATAAAAAATGGTTCGTTTATAACATAAGTTTCAAGAGTGAACAAAATAACATTGCATTTAGAGAAAAACATTGGTTAGATTAATTGATATATTTAGATGTTTCTGCAATTACTGGCAGAAAAAAGCCAAACCAAACCAACAATGAAAACAAAGAAACCAAACCAAACCAAACCAAAAACAGAATAAAAAGAATTAGCATTTCATTGTGTGCTTGCAAAGTAGGTACCAGAAGAGTGTGGAAGTAGGTCCGAATGAAAGAGAACTCGTATGTTTGGGGAGAAAAAGTGCTCACTTACAAATCTATGGTGTGCATCTCAAAATCCCATTAGAGACTGTCAAGCTGCATTGGTCAGACAATGAAAAAAGAACATGAAATGGGACCAATTAATACTGATTCTGTTGAGTGCATGGCAATAACTCCTAGGTCCTAATTTACAAAGGAGAATACAATTGAGTGGAAATGATTTTGATAACATTTGCATTTGTAGCTATAAGTCATATTGTGTATAAAGAGATCGAGTAGTGACTATAGCCGTTGATTCCCAGTGCAGTCTAGGATGATATTGCTGGTTCTGTCACTGATCTTTCTGATGACCTTGGCCAGATCACTTCTTTTTGCAGATGTTTCATGTACTGAGTTTTGTTCTATCTTGTTCTATCAACATATCTATAAATGTAGATTGTAAGCCATTACAGTCATGTGGAAAATGGCTTTTTCAGTGCATTTGTAGTCTGCAACATAATAAGACTGTAATCTTATCCAGGGAGAATTTAAATTCCTCAGAATCATGCAAGCAGCAGAAGGACCATAGCACAGAAAGGAAGAAAATCAATGGGGTTTGGGCATCAAGGAATTTTAAATTCAGAGAGTTTCAAATGCATAGTTTCCTTGCGCTGAAATACCTCCTAATCCAAAATTTGATCTACTCGCCCAGCACATTTCCATATCCTTGAAACAATTTATTTGTGACACTTACACATTTGTATAGACTAGGAACAGAAAGTTTTAACATATTTTTTTTCCAAACACTGAATATTTGGTCCCTAGTACTATTGAGAACTGACATTCTTAAGCCTTGGTTAAGGAGTAAATATTGTTCTACCAAAAGAGAATAAAGCCTGGTCATCAGAGCTGCAGAATCTTCTGCCAGAAACAAGGTTCAGAGGACTATCCTCAAACATCAGCAGAAAGAAAGGATGAGTCAATCTCTTCCATGCTAATCGGACCCTTCTCCACATCCTTTATTCTTTCCATCAGTCTTTGTTCTCCAGTGAAGTTAAATATTTGGTCAGTGATTGGAATTACTCCTCCACAGGTCTCAAAGTGGCCATTCAGACAAAGACTATGGAATCCCAGGCACCATCTTTGTATGTGCAGAAAGTCCACAGTACAGCCATTTATGTTAGGTTCTATAAAGTAGCAAAGACTTAGCTAAATAGCAATCTTGATGTGATAATCCAGACCAATGGCTGATATATTTCAATGTGCCCTATATATGATTTTCAGCCAGGAAGTTCTCCCAGATAGCCATCCCACTGGGATCTGTGCCACTGTAGTTACAGGGCCGCCTGTCTTGGAAAGACTGCCTATTTTGCAGTACATGCCTCTCACTTCTGTGTGGGCACTGCCAGGCAAAATTCCTACAGGGGACTCCCCAGTTTGGCCGAGCTGCAGGCTTTGCTGCAGTGGCTTGGTAAATGAGATTAAACCATACCACTTACAAAGGGCTTAGATTTAAGTACAGATAGGGAGCCTTTTACTGACCCAACAAATTCCACTTCTATCTTCTCGTTTTGGAGGGCTAGTGGTGTACAAGGAGAGTTGGATATAGACTTAATTTTTATCAGCCAGTACGGTACTTTCCTACACATTATTCGAAGAGTGTTTAGGGAGAGCAAGTCAAATGGAATGAGAACCAGAGTGTGAACAGTGTTGTCCCTAAAGGCTTTCCCTATATTTATAGCTTCTGTTGACTTGTCAGTGCAATACAACAAAAGAGCATTTTGTTCTTGACTTATTAATAGAGAAGAAAAAGGGATTTATATGTTATCTGGCAAAAAAAAAAAAATTCTAGTATTTATCAGCCACCAGTAACTTCTATATTATCTTCTGAGGAATAGTTGACTGAATTTATCTATTTTATTCATCACTAGAAGTAGCCTAGGAGAGCCTAGAAGCTGTTAGGATATGTGAAAGACTAATTTTTGCATTTACTGGTCTCAGGTGATGATCAGGCAGATAGTCTACAAGCACTTTGGTAAAGAAAAATTAAATTCTGATGACTATATGATCAGACATCATACTCTTTCTGCTTGGCTAGTTAACATCCTATTTTCAGTGCATAAATTCTACATGGTGCTCTTTAAAATGCACTCAAAAGCATGCAACATTCACTCTTCTCTCTTTTCCCATGTTTATGAACCATCTTGTTGGTTCTAAACAGAGTTCCTTCCACCTGAAGTGACATAAGATCAGTTAAGAAGAGTGAAAAATGTTGCGTGGTTCCAATGGTTGTTCAGAGAAGTAGTTTATAACACTTTAGTGAGCAGAACTGGGTAATCTGGTTGCTGCAATTAGCATGAGCTTACGTTTTACATACACATTTTGCAGCCACAAGTGCTGATGCACAGAATTAAGGTTTTGGTATATCATTAAATTACTTGTACTCACATGTGAACCTGTTTACAGTTTCTACAGGTGCTCCTTGTTTCTCTCAACAAGTAACTAAATTCACTGAAGAACAGCAATAAAAAGCCAAGCATAATCCTGCAGTCCTAAATGCCAAACAGACACACCGTATTATTTTCAAATGTAATGTTCTCATCTTATAACTGAGGTCATATGCCTTGCAATATGAAAGGAAACAACAGCAGGACTAGAAGCATAAGGCCTCGAGGTTGGGGAATCTGTATAGGCATGCATTTTCAGTCCTATTGGACACGAGTTTTCAGCCTTACTGGGCAGCTAATTGGGTCCAAACTCGAAAATGACTGTCGGTAAGGTGTCATTCTCCACTTCTTGCACATTTAATGAAGAAGCACAGTTAATCGCTTTCCAGTCATCTTTCTTTTCTAAGCAAAGTTTAGTAGAAGACATTAACGTTAAGCAACTGAAAAGTTAAGAAAAGTGACAATCTTGAGACAGCTATGGAAAACACAGTCAAAAAGTGAAATACAATACAACAAATAGTACAACAAATACGCCAAAGTTGTGTAATCCATAGAAAATCATCCACAATCAAAACCTCCAAACCTTCTTCCTACCTTATCGCCACTTCGTAATTTTTCTGTCCGGGTGTAGAAATCTCACATATATATGACTATATCTTCAACATTTGCAGTTGCACCATCCTGATTCACTCAAACTTGAGGGTCTGGATCATGGTCTCCCCAATTCTCTAATTGCTATATTTTTCCTGTATAGAAAGATACTCTGCTAAATATATTGGATGCAAAGACTGAAAAAGGCAGTGTTTTGGAGATGAAAAATGACATGCAGCCCTTCCTCTCACTCCCTTGTGCTTAATTTTGCTTTTCCTGTCATTCTGCACCTATTTTGCTATCACTTGGGCTGATCATCGGAATAACATTGGATCAAAAAAAAATCCATCTGATTTTTTTATTCCATTTTTCAAGTAGAAAATATATTAGTCCTAGATTTCAGTTTGAATGAATGGGAAAAGAGCTAATGATCTCACTGCATGAAGAAAAAGAAGTTATATGTAGAATGTGTATGCTAATGACTAGGAGGTGTTGATTAGTGTCATAGTTTTATTTCACACAAAGATGTGTGAACCTTTCAAAACAAAACTTGTAAGAAAGTAGAATTTGCAGCATATAAAGTGTTTATTTATTAAAGTGAAACAGTCAGCAATTTGTCTAAATCAGACTAACTTTCAGCACATCTCATGGCCTTGCTGGGCAGAGCAGGCAAGTTTCAAATCACTTCCTCTTCCCTCCCTCACCCCAGCTCCAGCTCCTGCCACCAGCCTGTCCACTGGACATTACAGAATGCATTTTGCTACCTGTTAAAATGAGCAGCTTTAGGATAAGCAATCTGAATGTTCCTCAAGTCTCCATTGACCCACTGGGGTATGGGTTGATGACAAGGCAAATGGCCCTTAATCTCAGCAGTAACCAGACTGTTGAGATGATTACTAACTCTGGAACAGCCAGAGAGGAGCATAAAAATAATTCAGGGAAATATATCATTGGATTGCCAAAAGAAAAAGAAGGCCACTCACATTCTGAAAGTGTTTGGCAAAAGTGAGACTTTTTTTTTTTTTTTTTTTTTTTGGGGGGGNTTTTTTTTTTTGGGGGGGGAGTGAAATTGCCATCTCAGTTTCACTTTGTCCTCATTTATTTGCTTGCTCAAGTTGAATTTGTTTCTGTAATGGCAGGGAAAGGCTTTTCAGAGGCAAATATGAGAATGAGTTGGAATAGCTGAGGAAAGGAATTCCTCTTCTCAAGTTTAAGTGGGCAACTTTGTTCAGTAATGGGTATTTTAGATTAAATGTGTGATTCTGCATGCTTGTTTATGCTGTGTTGAAGACCCTGTTATTGCTTTTGTTGGTGGATAATTTCATTTGACAAAGTGCTGCAGATTCATCTTTATGTATGAATTTACAATTACAGAGTGGAAAGCATAAAAAAAAAATACAGAACTGAACATGCAGAGTCACAGTGCACAAATTAGAACATTTACAGTTAAAAAATTGCCAGAATAGAGAACTTTTTTTTTTTATAATACCTTTGTACCTGTAAATCTTTAGTATTTGTTCATGATGATAAATATCAGGAAATAAAACTCAGTGAGGAACAGATTAAACACTGTTTCAAACATTTGGTTGCATGAGAAAGGAGATTATACTGTTCACATTTAGCCAGTACTCCTGTGAACGTGTGACATGTTGTAACAGTTGGATTTTCTATTCTAGCTTTTGCTGTGTATTTAAGGAATAAAATTAAGTCTTTCTTCAATTTCCATCTATTCCTGGGCAAAGTTAGCATTTGTATGAAAAATCATGGGGCTGGGTGAAGTTCTGTCACTCCCCAGATCTTTGATAATGCCCAACAAATTTTAAGAGGGACTGGCTACTTTTATTAACTGTTTTATGTCCTCTCTAGTTTTTGGAATACACTGCGATCCTTGAGAGCTTACCTAACACCTGGGGTAAAAAGGCATAATTAAAACAAAAAGCTTTGTTATTTGGGGATTCCAGAATTTCTTTCCAGAAACATTTCCAAGAATATGGTAAGGAGCACAGTGAAAGCTCACAATGTGATTACATTTTTAAAATTTTCTTTTTAGGTTCTCAGATAAATGAAATTTCTTCCAGTTCATTGTCTTAATTAATTGCTCCTACCAACTTCACTCATCTTTGAACACCATTGTCAATATCTCTACCCTATCGTTGTTGCTTCATCTCAGAGATCAGTGTTTCCTTCTTCACTGGACTATGTAGCTTTCTTCTACTATTTGAAATTATTCAATCTGCTGTCTCTTCCCATCTGATTAACATATATCCGGGCTCTCAAAAGAAAGCCGAGATATGCTAGTTCATATCCAGTCTGAATTAACACTGCAGTTGAGCATGCTATTTTACAATAATTACTAGAAATCAACACATTGGGATGTCTGTTACACATTGCAGTAATCAATAAGACAATTTTATTAAAATATTTCTTACCATAAAGAACATAAAAGTTGAATTCTGAAAGTATTACTACAGATTAAAGTGTACCCACTTCTCAACAAATAAAAGAACATTAACTACCCTGTCAAGCATAAGAATTACCTTATAGTAGAACTTGCAGTAGCTTCTTAAATTGTACCAAATTTCACTTCTTATTTCGTATACAAAATAATGTTTTGGGTTTTTTTTCCATGTGAGCAAATATTTAAATAAAGATGGCAGTAATATAATTAAAGGAGTTTTCCAGCAGAGGAAAACCCATACAGAATGATGTCATGAAGCCAAATAGAAGGTACAAATGGTGGCTGGAGAAGCCCTGCCACTGCTCTAGGACTCTGGCCTGGTCAGAGGGAAGTCCTGCACCCAGTGGCCATAAATAGCCACAGACGGACTCCAGCATCTATTGAATCCCATTAACCACTACTTCTGCTGGATATAGAAGTTTACCTGTAGATTGTAAATTGCAGGCTCAAGGATATTGATGATATGGCAATGAATACACTTCCTTCACTAAAACACTTGGGTTATTACTAACCTCAGAAAACAGGGAGAAAAAACTACGCATGACATAAATATTTAATTTAAGTGCCTGCCCTATATTCTTGTATAATAAACAAATGGAATTCTGAATTAAAGTCCACAGATCTGCCTGTTATGTGACATGCACATATCCCCTCTACACTGTACTGGATCTAACTGCTCATTGTACAGGACAGAAGAAATATGACAAAAGGAATCAATTGAAAGACTTGAATATCTTAAGTTATTTTTGCTTTCTCGGTACAAGGTTTCTACCTTGTACTGAGAAATGCTATCAAAATACAAAATGAACCATAAAGCTTGACAGTGCTGCTTGATCTTATTTTGATTCAGACTCACACTAAATATGTTATTATAAAGTTATTTACAAATATACACACACACATACAGATACAGCTATTAATGCTCACTGTACTAAAAAAAGAGAGACAGTTTTCTAGGAACTATGTGAGACAATTAAAAAAAAAGATGACATTATTCATGTGGAATATATGAGAAAATTTCTATTAAACAATTAAAAGCATACAAAACATTACAGCAGAGTTTTGGGGTTTTGTTTGCTTTTGATACATTTTTTTTTTTAGGTATTTCCTGAAAAAATGTGAATAATATATCAACGCTGTAGATTTTATTCTAGACAATTTGGAAGCCATAAGAACCTGCTGAAAAACTGATGACCACATGATTACTAATCCAAGTGGTATCAAAGAAATGTTACCTTTTATTTTTGCTTCTGCTTTTATTTGACACAGGTGGGCAGACTCTAATCAGAATATTAATCTTTGACACAGGAACTAAGGTACTTGCTTTCATTTAGATACAGACTGAATTCACTTTGATGTACAGTTGGTGTATTAGTTTGATTACCTAATGGACAAAAAACTTACAATTCTTAAAAGTTTAGAATATATTTTTCAGATAAGATGACTTTTGCTCCACTACCAAGATCCTGCCCAATATTCCTGGGTTTTTTTTGCTACTTTTGATTTTTTACTTCTGATGCAGTCTTCTATTGATCCAAGTAGAAATGGTAAAACTTGCTATATAATAATTTATATTAGCACTAGTCAGATTGTCTGCTCCGTTATATGCCATCCCAGCCTTCAATCTGCTTAGAAAGAGCAATAGCAGAAAGTGGTTTTGGCAACATCCTAATATATACAGTCCTTTCTGTAAGTAGAACCCAGTACCTTTTGTTTTCTTCCACTTCAACGGATTAGTTTTAGCTTCTCTCAGTTCTGAGAACTGATGTGTTAATCGTTTTGCACTCCATAATTTCTCAGATCTATAATTAAAAAAAAAAACAAAGAAACCAACAAGTGTCCTTTAAGAAATATGTTGCAAATTACTTTTGTCAGTCTGCTGCGGGACACCTAGGTAACAGTCTTCATACCTATAGTTGTGTAGAAAGCAAGTAACAGAAGCAGCTTGCCATTCAGCTAAGCTTACAATATTTTTTATTTACGCATACTTAATAAGAATGAAGGAAGGTAGCTGTTGATTTCAGGGACTTTAATTGTGAAAATATTATAATTTAAAATAGCATTTTCTCTTTTAATGGGACAGTTTTCATGGATTCATGGTGACTTGTCTGCTCAAAAACATTATATACCTGTAATAAAACTCAGGCCCAGGCTCTGCATTAACCACTGAGGAAGGCCCAAAATGCAGTGAAAATACAGCTCTTCCAATTGGTAAAAGAATACAAAATGAAGAACCGTCATGAAGAATCTTCCCTGCAGTGAGAGAAAACCTATCGCAGCTTTTTCCTCAGGACTGTATCAGCAGGGCTGGAAATGCAGCTGAAGATTGGCAAGGTTTGAGCAACAGGTCCGTAATGCTGTATCCAGTTCTCACCAGGTTGTTCAGTCAGACTGGTTGAAGTTTCACTTCCTTCTCACGTGCTTGTTAGTGGCTGCTTGAAAATGCACATTTATAATGTAATACTTGGTCTCTGAAATATATATACATATATATATATACACACACACACACACATATATATATGTCTATGCGCTCTTTAAAACCCCCCAAAACCGAAACAAAAAAAACCCACCAAAAAACACAAAGATGTATTTTAACAGCTTGAATGCACCTATAACTGGGAGCATCCATTAGAGTCAAAAATCTTCCACATGCTTACACATGG
>WBNM01042862.1:265548-288048 GCA_013399055.1 Ramphastos sulfuratus
CCAAGACTATTTAATATCTTAATCAATGATATATCCAGTGAGATTGAGTACACTCTCAGCGATTTTGCAGACAACACCATGGTTAAGTGGTGCAGTTATTCGATGGAGAGAAGGGAGGCCATTCAAAGAAACTTTGACAGACCTGAGGAGCGGGCCCGCATGAACCTCATGAACTTCAACAAGCTAAAGCATGAGATCTTGCACCTGGGTCAAGGCAACATCGGTACAGAACAGAGTACTAAAGAGATTCAGAGAAGCCCTTGGAGGAGGACTCGGGTATACTGGGTTGGTGAAAAATTGAATGTGAGGCATGAATGTAAACATGCCACACAGAAACCCAGTTGTATTCTGGGCTCCATAAAAAGAAGTGTGGCCAGTAAGTTGAGGGAGTTGATTCTCCACCTCTGGTGTCGTGAGGTCCTACGTGGAGTATTGCATTCGGCTCTGAGGATGTCCAAGACAGATATAGACCTGTTAGAACGGATCCAGAGAAGGGCCACAAAAATAGTCAAGAGGGCTGGAACACCTCTCCTATAAAGAAAGGCTGAGAGAGTTGGGGTTGTTCAGCCTGGAGAAGGGGAGGCTTCAAGGAGACCTTATTGTGGTCTTTCAACACTTAAAGGAGGCTTATAAGAGAAACCAAGACTTTTTACCAAGGCCTCTAGTGGCACAAGGGGCAACATTTTTAAACTTGAGGAGGGCAGGTTTAGATTGGACTTAAAGAAGAAATTTTTTACAAAGAGTGTGGTGAGACACAGAAAATGGTTGCCCAGAGAAGTTGTGGATGCCTCATCACTGCAAGTGTTTGATGTCAGGTTGGATGGGGCTTTCAACAACCTGATCTGATGAAGCATATCCTTGTCCATGGCAGCGAGGTTGGAACTAGATGATCTTAGATGATCTTATAAAGGTTCCTTCCATCCCAAACCATTCTATGATTCATTACTTTCCTTTTCATGCTTAAAAATTCTAACTAAAAAACTTTTCTTTTTTACCAGTTCAGTTCAACTCCTTTAAGGGCAGCATCCAGGCTTTTTTATTGCTTTTCTGTGGTTGGAGTGCAGCCGCTGTACAAACAGGGAGGATAACAAGAAATATCCATTAAACCATGACCTACACATTAAGATCCTAATTCTACTTGTGCTGTAGTTTTTTACTATTGAAGACCTTTATTCTTTTCACAGAGTCATAACATCGTTTTGATGACTAATCTGTGGAAGAATTAATAGCTTAGAAGACTAATCAGGATGCAAAGCTTTCATTTTTGTCAACAACACTATCTTCCACATCAACAGTAAATCGAGTAGTTCAGTTGTCCATGCAAACCACCCCCCGCCCAAAAAAAAAGAACCAAACCAAAATGAAAACCCCAACTTCCCCCCCCAAAAAAACCTCAACCAACCAAAGCCAAGAAACCACAAACTCCAAAAAAAAAACCACCAAAGGCTTTTCCACCAGCAGCTCATAGAAAACACTGTCATACAAGCACCACTTTTGGAAGTGTAAGCACAAAGAATAACACATTGGGTTTTGAAACTAAAGTTCTCTTGACTCTACAGTCAGTTTTTTTGAAATCAAAGGTTGAAAGGCAAAGTTGAGGTATGTTGGTTAAAGATGGAAAAGAGTTTCCATTTGTAGTTTTTTATGTATGTTCTAAGGAGGAAGGAACTATATTAAATATATATCAAAACCAAACCTCTTTTTTCTTTTCCATAAGCAAAACAAGATTTTAACATCCATCTTTTAAATTGCTGAGCATATTCTTATCTTGAAGACTTTCAGTATAGTATGATATATGCAAAGATATTTATTGTACATAGAAAGCAAAATATTCAGCCTGGTATTTGTATATAACTAACAGGAAAACATATATATGTACATGTGTATGTGCAAAATTCTATACTACTATTTTGTTGTACAATGAAAGGAGTATACTAAGGACTAATTCCCACATGACGTGCTGAGTATTTAAACAAATTCTGAAGAAATATTTATATATGCCATGTGCTTTTATTAACAAACATGCTACTCAAATAAAGCATAACAGGTCACAGCTCAGTGATTTCTGACTTCTGATCAAAACTTACTTTATCTACTACATAACTGGAATCTGTATTTTAACAAAGATTGGTAGTGTTCCTTGAAGCACCAATCCTGGGTTCAGAACTAGTCAGTTTTTATTAATAACACAGAAGACAGAATAGAAAGCATGGATAATTTCACAGATGTCAAGAAAAAAGGAGGTAATGCAAGGACATAGGTAGAGATGATGAGATTTCGAGCATGTGGCAACTCTGAAAAAATCCAGGTAGAGGTTTAGAAAAACCTCTTATATGAAGAAAGGCTGAAAGAAGGCTGTCTTAGGTTACAGAAAGATCAAAAAGTCAGAAGATGGAGGTAAAATCAGCACAGACAGTGAAGCACTAGATAGGGTTGCCTGGGGAGCCTTGGAGTTCCCATCCTTGGGGGCCTTTACGAAGAGGTTAGGCAGGAATCAGTGAGAAGTGAGTTCAGTCACTGCTAACTGGTAAAAGAAAGGGATGATGAAGTCATCTCTTAGCAAGTATTATTACCGCATCATGTCCAAATGTGCTTATCAAAATAGCTGTCTCCTATTGAACAAGTGCTGGTAAACTACAGCTGTAACTGAGCTCAGGGCCAACAATGCAGCATAATAAACCGGAGATGAGAAGATGCCTGCAACAGCAGCAAAAATAAAATATGGCAATGGTAAATTATTTAAACTTTTTGGTAAAGTATAAACAAATGGTCACACTCATTTTCATGGAACACCTTCTTTACAATTGGTGGATCTCCTATCATAAAATACAATTTTCCTTTTATCCCAGCACTTTCGCAATGAAACTCTTCATGAGAGACCTCTGTAATATAAAAGGATTCTAAAAACTTGCAGAGCTGCCTTCTCCCTTGCACACAGAACATGAAGCTCCTCTGTGTCTGTCTTAAACATTCACTTTCCCACATGCTTTACATGAAGATTTTTCTGCAACTGTCAAATGACAACTATGTTGTCTCTCATGTTCTCAAATGTATACTGCATCCTTAAAGACATTATCATTTATTATATTCAACTGGAACGACTGCCAGGTGCCAGGAGGCAGGTAACAGTTGCTGGACAATTACAGAGGCCTCACACAGACTGTCTGTAGGCTGCTGGAGAAGAGCCTTGAGGCTTCAAAGGAAAAAGAAAGATAACAGGACAGGCAGCTGAGGGATAAATATATACTAGGAAGGAATGGATAAATTCCAAATATTTAGAGACGAGTTTTGCACAAGATAAGCCTGATCCTGCCTTGGGAAAACTTGTTTAGTGTAATAGTTACTAAAATCCTGCTAAAATCTAAGCAACAGCAACAAAACAAGTGTTACATTCAACTTTTAAACATTAGAACCTGCGTCGCTGCTGACAAGAAAACAACCAGATCCTATAACCAAGTACATGATTTCTTAATTAAATTGAGTTGAGCTGGTGTCTACAAGGAGCAAATACACTTGATATAGTATTCTCAATTATGGATAGTGTGTTTTCTACAGAGGTTTCACGTCACTTCAGCTTTAACGTAAGGCGATTCCAAATTCAGCAAAACAGCAGTGAGAACACAGAACAACAAAACATAAATAATTACAATAAACAAGGCTTGGGTTTGGTTAGTAAAAATGGTACTCATTCCAGGCTCTGAACACAAAATACAACTTTTCAGTGGAAAAAGTACCAAGTTAGGCAATGCCTTTTAGAATCATCAACACTGAGTTACAAAGATCCTTTCCTTCTTCCAAACCAGAGACTTAACAATTTAAGTTTCTCTGTATTTCTTTCATCCAATTCTACAACAGGAAAAAAAAAAAAAAAAAAAAAAGAATGAATTCATTTCTCATATGTACATGTGAAAAATAAATAAATAAGCAGTGTTAAGTGTTTAATTCTGAAAGCTGCTGGGGAAGTACTACAACCACTCCAAAATACCCTGTGGAACAAATTCCACAGTTTAGTTCTGGGTCCTCTAAACATTGTTGTCCATTTCCACCCAAAACCTTTAATGTTCTGCTGAAATTGTTTAAGGGAAAGTGCTTTGGGATGTCATGACAGAGAGATACAGTCTTTCAGACAATTAAGTCAATATAATGGCTGACCCTGAAAAGACTGCTCTTAGAGGTGATAAATGTTGAGAGACGAGCTTGGTGTTCTGCTGCCTAAGTCAATGTGTTTACTGTGAGATTTGTAGTAAAGTGTATAGTTTGCAGCAAGTTATGTATTTTATTAAGATCTTCCAGTGCATTTTTATTTCATGCAGGAGTTGTAATAATCAGTCTAAAATAACAAAAGGGTGATTTTTTTTTTTACTGGGTTGCAGTTGAAAGTATTTTGTATTGCTATGGTGACTTAGGCACCTAGTAACACTAAGGAGCTTTTCACTTTGGTACTCAATGGCACAAAGGGCAATAAATCAGATCATGTGCTGAAGCCCCTTCCAGGCTTATTTTCTATGAGACTTTAATTTTGATACTATTGAGTCACCATGAGTTTGACTCATTCTTTCGCACAATTCTGCATGTAGTTTTAAGCCCACAAGCAATACATCTTCAAAACCAATTGGTTAGTCTGCAGATACTCTTCCATGTGTACTATTTGTCCACTAGCTCTACTTCCATTACATTCATTGTACTTCAGTAATAGGAAAAAAACAAACCCAAACATGTTATATTTGTGTAACACTATATTTTATAGAACCCCACCTTTCCACTGCAACTTTTAATGTTAGACACCTTCAATTCTTACATTTTTACTTATTACCCACAGTTTTCTCAATTCTTTCATTCTGAGGACATCTCAAACTACAAGTGCATTTTGATTGAGTTACCCAGAGTGTACTATGTATATTGTTGGATATTAAAAATATCCACAGATACAAAATTTTTTAAGCTAGAAGTCTGTAAATTTTTGTGTCTAAGTCAAGAAGGTAAGGTACTGAAGCACAAAGAACACTGTGGCAAATCTAACTGTTCCTGTACACTCCCGTATTTTACTATTTGAAGGATAGATTAATCTTTATCTGAAGCATCTTGGCTTTCTAATGTCAACATCTGTATTAACATCCAACATTATACAAAATATTTTCCTAATCGAAGCTGCTGAAACACATATTATTTACATTTTTAAAAAATAGTATTTTTAAAGCTGTGACTTTTATTATGGTTTTCTACCAAAATATTTCCCGCCAAATATTATTTGGTAAAATGATAACCCCCATATAATAGATGTAGTAACTGATCTGTTTGGTGTTTTCTTTTTCCCCCCTCATTCTTATTTCTAGTAGATCTGAACTACCATTTTCTCAGGAAGAGCTGCATCTCATCTCGCCAGCTCAGCTCTAGGCCTCTAGGATATTCTACAGTGGATTAAAAAGAAAAGCTCTGCTTTCCTATCCACTGTTTCAGATCTAGAGTTTTTATATTTTATGCTTTGGTAAGCAAATAGAGACAAATCCTCAAATGCTACAGTATTTTCAAGATACCTAATTCTATTAGTTGTCTGATTACAATTTCATGCTATTATAAAAAGTTGGGTTTTTTTTAAGCAGAAGTGAACTATTTATTGATGTGGATATGTACAGTCATTTAGGAAGATACTAATCCAAATACTGAGAAAAGGAAAAAGAGTTTTAGACAAGTAATTAAATACAAATTCGGTTATGGTACAGCTGTCATTGCCATAACTATTTTTCCTTGAATGCCAGGAATCACTTTCTCCGTGTCTATCACATATACTGAAATGCTGCAGAAGTGCAATTATTTCTAGATAAAATAACGCTTATATGCAAATCTCTAGCTTCAAGCAAGAAACAAAGAAAGGTCCTATTGTCACATATCCTTGTCATGCAGCTTAGGTTGTGCTACGTCATTTCACTAAGGACAGAGCAAACCTACAATATCCTGGTGGAAGAAGTGTAGATGTGCTTTGTCAGTCTGCCACTTTCACATTACACCCTTCTACTCAGCACCCTCCAAAAAACATACTGAGGATAAAAAGGGATGTAGCAACCTTTTCTGCTCTCAAATGCAACACTAAAGCACCAAAAAAAAAAATCTTCAAAATACACATCTTTTCATATTTATCACCTTATCTATTGTCAAGGATTCCAAGCCTCTGTGGTAGAGTTGGGATTGGCATTGACATGGTGATAGAAAGCAGAAGCAACAGCCCTACCTGGCAGACACTGCTGCAAATTCTGTCAGGAGATGAGTACATTGGAATAATTAATTAGGCCACTAAAGTTCTTTGCTTTTAGTTCACCACTTGAGGAGACAGCGTAAGATGGAATTAATGATCAGTGTGCACAAAGTGCCTCTGGCACATCAAAGTAAGGTGCAGCAGCAAGTAAGAATGAGTTTGTAAAAGTCTATTATTGCTTTTACAACCTCCAAAACTAGAGACTTGCTTTCCTATTCATAATAGGTGTTGATAAAATTTTATCAGTCACTGCAAAAGAAGCTATGTCCTTCCCTTGCCTTCCCTTCAATTACTTAAAGGTAGGTGAGTCCCTCTGGGCAGGGCGGGAAATAAAAAAAGAAAAATTAAAAAAATGTATTACAAACCCCATTCATTATCAACTGCAGAAAGCTGGTATTGCAAACACAACTTTTCTTCTGTGTTACTTTACAAAGGTGAGCACCGGATATGACTTTGCTGGTATCTGTAAAACAAAATCCAGAGCATCTTTCTCCTTGAGCTTGGTTGCCTGTGATCACTCACTCATTGTTTTGCCTTTACAGAAACACACTCTAGGATCCCAAGATAATTCAGGTCAACCTCCTGCCCAAAAAAAGCAGAGCTACCAGATCAGACCAGGTTGCTCAAGGTTTTAAACAGCTGGGTCTTGAAAACCTCCAAGGATGAAGACTGTATTAGTTCCTTGGTTGAATCTCTCATTTTAACTTATGTCCACTGCCTCTCCATCTACCACAAAATTGAGGAGCCTGGCTCCATCTACTTGGTAATCCCCTTTAGGTACTGAGGGTCAGGTTCCCTCAAAGTCACTCCTTCTCCAGGCTGAGCTCAGCTTCCTTGGTCTCTCCTCACAGTGCAACTGCTTCCGCTTCTGACCATCTTGGTGTTCTTTTGATCAACTCACTCCAGTTTACTGCTGTATTTTTTATATTCAAAGTGCCAAAACTGGCTGCAGTATTCCAGGTGTGGTCTAACAAGTGTTAAGAAGGGGATAATAATTTCCCTCAGTCTCTTATACCATTGCTGGTCTTTATAAAGCCCGGGACACTGCCTATTTTCTCATCACACTGTGCACCGCTGCAAGGCCACCTTACCTTGGTGGTGGTAAGCGCAGCGCATGGCATGTCATAAAGTTCCTCTTGGCTCAGTCCTTCAGCCCATACAGGTCTTCTGAATGGCTACCCTACACTTATGCATATTGACTGTTTCCCCTTATTTGTTGTCACCTGCAAACCTTATAGAAAAGAGGTCTATCATGCAGGCTATGAAGCCAGAGAGTTGTGGTCAATGGGATGGAGTCCAGTTGGAAGCCTGTATCTAGTGGAGTCCCTCAGGGGTCAGCACTAGGACCAGTCCTGTTCACTATATTCATCAGTGACCTGGATGAATAAACAGAGTGCACTGTCAGCAGATTTGCTGATGCCACAAAACTGGGTGGAGCGGCTGACACACCAGAGGGTTGAGCTGACTTGGACAGCAAGACTTGGACAGGCTGGAGGGTTGGGCAGGGAGAAACTGAATGAAGTTCTACAAGGGCAAGTGTAGTCTTGCACCTGAGAAAGAACAACCCCAGCTATCAGTATAGGCTGGGGATGGATCTGTTGGAGAGCAGCAAAGGAGAAAAGGACCTTGCGATCCTCGTGGGTGGAAAGTTGACCATGAGCCAGCAATGTGCTCTTGTGGTCAAGAAGGCCAACGCCATTCTGGAGTGTATTAGAAGGAATGTGGTTAGCACATCAAAAGAGGTTCTTCTCGCTCTCTGCTCTGCCCTGGTGAGGGTGTATCTAGACCATTGTGTCCAGTTCTGGGCCCCTCAGTTCAAGAAGGACATAGAACTTCTTTAAAGAGTCCAGTGCAGAGCCACGAAAATGGTTAAGGGAGTGGAACATCTTCCTTAAGAGGAGAGACCGAGTGAGCTGGGGCTCTTCACCTTGGAGAAGAGGAGACTGAGAGGTGACCTCATTAATGTTTATAAATATGTAAAGGGTGAGTGCCAAGAAGATGGAGTCAGGCTCTTCTTAGTGATGACCAACGACTGAACAAGGGGCAATGGTTTGAAGTTGAGGCATAGGAAGCTCCATGGAAACATGAGTAAGAATTTTTTCACTGTGAGGGTGACAGAACACTGGAACAGGTTGCCCAGGAGAGCTGTGGAGTCTCCTTCTCTAGAGATATTCAAAACCCACCTGGATGTGCTCCTGTGTGATCTACTCTAGGTTATCCTGCTCTGCCAGGGGCGTTTGACTAGATGGACTAGATGATCTCTTGAGGTCTCTTCTAACCCAGAACATTCTGTGATTCTGTGAAAGATGTCCCAGCATATTCTTATATCCCCCCAAAAATCAGGTAATACAAAGGTATTGCAAATGGAAGGCTAAAGTAAAGGGTAAGAATAATTGTTAATTCAGCATAAGCATAGTTATTAATTCTATTGAATATGACAGAGGAAAGCCACTCTGAGTGTATATATACCTGTAACATCAGAGGGGAGTGGAACAGAAGGAAGATACTCATTGTTATCTGAAAATCTGAACTAAGTGAACATGAGGTGATATCTTCAAGAGAAGAAAATGCCACAAGCTCTATTTGGTATCTGAAAATGAGGTAAAAAGAATTAAGTATGTAGCTTAATACACCAAATCTGACAAGATGACTTATTTTCTATCTTTTGTGTTCTAGGGAAATATAGACAGCAAAAATTACATTAAAAGAATGCCAGTCAAAACAAACCAAACCATCAAAAACTTCTAAAAAATCACTTAGAAACTTATTAGTTCAGAGGGCATTCCCAATTAATCCTGCCATAACTGAGAAAGTATTTCCTCACTTTTATTTGCACAGATAAAAATGCTTCAGATGTTTCAGATGTCAACATTAGCAATTTTGCTAATGTTGTAGAGTATTAAGACTGAACAAATTTTAAAAGATCTAATAAAAAGATTTCTGATCTGGGAGAACTCCTTTCATTTGGAAAAAAAATCAATGAACTGCAATTGAGGAATTAAGCTGTAAGCAGTCACAAGAAATATCAAATGGAGATTAGGAATGATTAAGAGTGACTGAAAGCAGAATAAGAAATGAGGGAAAGCCAAAGACATGCCAACAAATGGGATCCTGGGATGAAATCCAGATCTCATTTAAGTCAGTGGCAAAATTCCCCTTGACTTCATTAGGTCCATGATTTCACTTGTGAAGTTTATTAAGAGCAGAAGACATAAATGAAATATGCAATGCATCTGAGAGACTGCTTGGGGAGAAGGGGGAATAACAAAAAGTAACGAACAGTGTATTTTTCTACTAAATAAATGACATGGAGTAAGAAATTCCTGTAAGAAACTTCAAAAATGTACCTTATACTAAGATCAGACTTAAGGATTTGTCAGCAATAAAACTACTTAGATGAAGGAAGAATAAAATTTCTTTTTAGTAAAAGGAAGGAAAAATAACCTTTCACAATGTGGAGGTAGGTTAATAGTGAGAATTCGCTAAGATATGTAGGCACTTTTATTTCTTTCTTGAATATGAGTACCCAAGAAGAAGCTGGTAACACCACAATATACATAAATCAGTTGTATATAAAGTTTACTGTGAAAAAATTAACAAAGGTGACAATCAATGGCAGATATTTACTGCTGACAAATAAAAGAAATAAAATAAACGATCCACGTACACTTGACTACTGCAACCACTTGGCAAATACATTCTTTAGAATCCTTCAGTGGTGCCTCTGCTTCAGAAATCAAATACAACTATGTTACAATAACTAGGACAGAATAATGATGGCGACAATAACATAAAATATGTTTAAGTATTTGTAGTAGGCCCTCACTTCAACTCCTATGTTCAATGTATTTCACTACCTTTTAACTGTTCCCTCATCTAAAAAACAATATAGCAGAATCCATAAAAGAACAAGTGACCTATGCCACAGCAAATAAATGTCTAAGAGGACACATTAAAAATTACAAGAAGAATTTGAATCGATTTAATTTAGCTGCCATTGAAGTCAACACAAGAGCAGCAGTGGCTTAGAGGTATGAGCAGAAGCGATATACTAGAAATCTGGAAATAAGGAAAATAAAGGAAAAAAACAAAGCTTTCTTATACTTAAGTCACTCAATTTAGCAGATTTACAATAATTTTACCACTATAGTTATACCACTAGTAATTTCTTCCAATAATCAAAAGGCAGAGAGCTATAGGTAGAGAAAAGTATGGCCCTGCTCCAAGCACATCAAAATACAAACTAGTTCACTTTAAATGAGGAACAGCTAAAACTTGCTATTTCTGTTGCAAGCAAAGTTTAAAAATGGTCATTCTAACAAACCAGTAATAAAGGAAAACGTGCAAAAAATGCTTTAAAAGAATTTCAGCTTTGTAATAATGAGTCCAAGCTGAAATAACATCTGAAAACAAGCAAACAAACAAACCCAACAATCAAATATGTCCTTCTCTTCTTTTTAGGTTTGTATAGAATGAGCATTATGCAAATAATAAACTGACAGATTTGTTGACACCCATGTGACAATTTAATTTCCCTTTAAGAACAACAATATATACTACCGATTAAAAATAATAATCATTGAAAATAACCTTCATGTTTTTGTGGAGGGGGGGGGGGGGGGGGGGTTGGGGTTATTTATTTCACATTTGCAAGAAAATGCCAAGATAATAAATAGGGTTACCTGAACTGCATTGATGTATTACCAGTTATAAATGTTAATAATTCATACTACCAAAAAAACCCCAAAACCCCAAAAACCCAAAACGACAACAACAACAAAAAACCCAACCAACCAGACAAACAAAAAAAGCCAGATAAAAATCTTTGAACTGTAGGTAGAGGCTCTTTCTTGAAAAAAATAACATATTAACAATATTGTGGGGTTTTTTATTTACTATCAAATGCGGCTCAAACCTCATGCACAATTATCCCTTCTTACAGGAGCAAAATTTGTAGGAATGAAATTCTGACTAGGAAATTATATTAACAGATTTTCTTATTCTAGTGATTTCTACTAAAATTCTCATCCTTCACACTGGCTTGCTACCTTTGGTATCTAAATAGATGTATTTTTCCTGTGATAAAACCATAAAAAAAAGTAAAATTTGACTAGAATTAGCTTAGGGCACAAGCCTCTAAAGTCTTTTAAACTGTGAACTGCATCTAGTTCAAACGTCGAAAGTTAACATGTTAAACAAAGAAAAGGATTAGGGAGAAAGAGCACAGAAACTTTTAAGGTAAAAATTCAAGGAAAATGATAAAATACTAGAGATAAGAGTGTCTGAATATTCTGGGGGTTGTTGAGGAACTACTGAAAAAACAGCAAGCCAGAAAGTGACAAAGTTTAACAGAAGAGGCTATGGATCTGGCATGTCCTGTAGTGCTTGGCAAGTTTTAAAAATTGTGCCAGGTACGTGAAAGCTTAGTGGCAACATCTGCAGGTTAGAGCAGGCAATTGTTCTCTATGCCAAATCTGGAAAGCTATTCAATGATACAGGAAAAGCTGAGGGAAAATTTGGACTGCACTATGTATGGTCTATGTACATTTTAATATAAATAGAGGCTGTATAAAGTTGTTTTTCTATTTCTGTTGAAAACTTTTATGCTAATAGAACTTTGCTAACTTGGGAAATGTATAGCTCATCAGATAGTGTGGGACAAACAGGCTGAAATTGGCAGCCTTTTATTATTGTTTACAGCACATTTTTTTGGTGAGATTTTATAAGCTAACAGTCAGTAGTTGTCCATAGTAGCACCTAAACATTTTGTTCTAATGCAACAGCAAAGGATTGAATAGCATCACACTTACACCTAAGCATGGAACATTTTTCCTTCTGGAACAGTCTTCACTGAAAATGTTGACTGATAATGGGTGTGTTTCAAAATTTTCAGCAGGATGCTACCAAAGTGTTTCCTTTTCATATGCTATGTTTCTTGCAGCATTGATATTTTATTTTTTCAATGTACAAGAGCTAGGACTTGAAGTGATGACTAGCTTTATCTGATAGAACAAGTCTAGAGAATGGTTATTCCTTTGATATATTTTCTTGTTGAATAGTTGATGGCAGCATTTAACAAACACTTAACAAATAACCATGTCACAGTTTGCCTGAAGACTGAACTGATTAGAAGATATCTGAGATATCACAGAGACTAGGTTAACATACTCTGCCTCTTAATCACATACTTTGGCCTCTGTTTAATGCAGACTTCTGCTTCACAGAGTAGTATATTTCAGTCTAATGAAATACACACAGTGAAATACATTGTTTGTTACTGGATCTCTCTAAGTAGAATCATAGAATGGTTTACGTTGGAAGGGACCTCAAAGATCATCCAGTTCCAACCCCCCTCCATAGGCAGGGACACCTCCCACTAGCACAGGTCACTCAAGGCCTCCTCCAACCTGGCCTTGAACACCTCCAGGGAGGGAGCAGCCACAACCTCCTTGGGCAACCTGTGCCAGTGTCTCACCACCCTCACTGGAAAGAATTTCTTCCTAGTATCTAGTCTAAATCTCCCCTCTTCCAGCTTAAACCCATTGCCCCTTGTCCTGTCATTACAAGACCTTGTAAATAATCCCTCCCCAGCCTTCCTGTATGGTCCCTTCAGATACTGGAAGGCTACTATAAGGTCTCCTCAAAGCCTTCTCTTCTCCAGGCTGAAGAGCCCCAACTCTCGTAGCCTGTCCTCACAGCAGAGCTGCTCCAGCCCTCTGATCATCTTTGTGGCCCTCCTCTGGACCCGCTCCAACAGTTCCATGTCCTTCCTGTGCTGGGGGTTCCAGAACTGCACACAGTACTCCAGGTGGGGTCTGACGAGAGCAGAGCAAAGGGGCAGAATTCCCTCCCTTGCCCTGCTGGCCACGCTGCTCTTGATGTAGCCCAGGACTCGGTTGCTGTCTGGGCTGCATGCACACACTGCAGGCTCATGTTGAGCTTTTCATCAACCCAGACCCCCAGGTCCTATTCCTCAGGGCTGCTCTCCAGCCATTCGCCACCCTGCCTGGGTTTGTGCTTGGGATTGTGTCAACCCAGGTGCAGGACCTTAACACTTGGCCTTGTTGAATTTCATGAGGTTGGCCTGGGCCCACCTCTCCAGACTGTCCATGTCCCTCTGAATGGCAGACCTTGTTTCAAAATATTTTGCTACAAAATAAAAAATATGTTTAAAATTGTAATTCCAGCAATTCCATATGGATATAAAAGTATAATTATTTCTTCCATGATGCCATGAATAAATGGGCTCTTGTCATGGTATTTTGCTGCTGTTAATCATGGTTTACCTGTTGGTTTAATGCACCTACAGTGCAGTTTAATGTCAAATGACATTGTGTCAGACACTTCTCTAAAGAAGTCTGATGTTATCCTATGTGGTAATCGCAGTGTAAATAATGTACAGCTTCCACTCAAACTGCATCTGAAGGTGTTTTTTGAAAGCCACAACAATTCCTATCTAAAGACTGCAAGAGTTTGGGACAGGGATTTGAAAATACTTTTTGCTTTTCCTTTGTACAGCACCTACCACAACAAGGCCCCCAGCTCACCCTTTAACACCACACTAAAAGTAAACCACAACAGTTTACCTGAATTTAGCTAAAATATGTTTTTTTTTCCCCATAAGAACAGAAAGGAGAAACACATTATGTGTATCTGCACCTGAAATGCTCAAAAAAAAATTAACATCTGTAGATGAAAATAAATCCAAAGGTTTATGCAACAGCACCTAAAAAGATGAAGAGACTGGACAGTCTGCAGTATCACAGTGAGCCTGTTTGGTCTACCAAAATTCCAAAGTTCAGAGTCTGCTCTCTAGAATACATGTCAGAAATAAATGGAGGAAGAGTAAGAAAGACTATGTAAGCTTCTCAGTCAGAAGCTTATGGAGGCCTCCGAAAAGGCTCTGCGACATTATTAAACCTCTATTAATGGGTAGAGTGAAACAAACAAATCCTGGTAAATCTACATAAAGGAGGAGACTTGTTCATATGCATTTAAGATACACATTTAATATTGTGGTCTAGTTGGATAAACCCACCAGAACACCTGCAGTTATAACCTTAACAGAGACTACCCGAGGGTCTGTATCACGCATAAGCATTTCCAGCACCGTTCTAAATCATGGACTTCTGTCACATGCCAGTAGCACCTTTTCCCCTATTCTGCTTAGCTGGACACTGTGAACACTGCTTTTCTATATAGATATTACCAGGTATAATCACGTCTTTAGCCATCTTGAGATGTGATTACTTTAATGTGACCTACACAGAGGGTTTCACACTGAGATGAAGTCTTTCTATAAACTCTCAAAAGAACCCAACCAACCAACCAACCATTGAAATTTTTAGTCTTAAAATACGTAGAGTGCCTGAAGTTTTGTAGAAATTATGAAGACTAAATAACAGTCAAATAATAACACTCAGTGTAGTATTTCATAATGTGTTTCATTGAAACTTTGCTTGGATTTATGGATCACAATTTAAACTAATGGTATAAACATTACCAACTGCACGTGAATTTTTTTTTTTGTTTAACTGTTTACACAGTATGTAAATGTAAAGACATATATTGGACATGTGCACTTGCAACAAAAACTAGAGTGTCCACTTAAAAAAAAGTTGGCTTATAACATTACATTTACTCAAAACCCAAAAGCAGTCATCAGAAGTTGGTAAAATTCATACCTGTTAGTGTGGTTTTAGAAATACACTGTTAATTGCATTATTATTATCTCAGCTTTTGTGGCAAATAAAGACAGGAATCTCCTATGAACTGAATTTAAGAGCTACACAATCACACTGCAGAGAGATTCAGCTGTACAACTTCAAAACACATTTTTAATATCTGTAGCAATATTTAAGATGCTGCTTTTTCTTACACAGACCTATTATGTGAACAGTATAAATATCATGCCCATACACTGAGAATTCATGACAGCACTATCACAAAGTTTTCAGCAAGACAGTCTCCAAAAAGACTGTGTGAAACCCCACAGGAGCCTACCATCTTCTACCATCCATGCTATGGGGATCTGACACTTTTCAGCTGAAGGCACTATATCTCTGGAGTGATCTTTTTGTCAAGAGCATTGGGAATGTACTGTAGAAATGCAACAATTGAAGCTGGAATAATGTAAAGAAGAAATAGCAACTTCTGATCCAAAATGAGACATGCATGTAACATTTAAGAATCTAAAAAGGAAATGATAAAGGACTGTAACATCATTCTTGAAAGAAAAGGCAAAATGTAGAGGACAAACGGACTGAAAAGTGAAATAATGCAAAATAAAACGAAAAAAAAATTAAACATTTAGGAAAACATCCAAGTGAAAAGTTATGTCAATAGGAACAGTGGAAAATACTATTAAAACATAACTGCTTATTTTTCCATTAGTGCACCTATGTGAGTGGCTCTGAATGAAAGTACAGAGGCACAGTTATAACTCAAGAGTTTACTGTTGCGTGACCCATACAACTAGCAAAGAAAAAAAAGAACCCAAAAAGTAGACTGTAAGAAAACAGTATGATCAAGTGTTGGATGCCTTGACTTGCCTTTCACTTTCAGATGCTTTGCAGTACTATGCAAAGCCAAAATTATTTCACTCCGTATTCTCACAATAGACTCTCAAAGGAAATACAGTCAGACAAAAGCTGTAACCTTTAAAATTCTGTTTCCTAGCTGTTCCTCTTTTCATATAAAAATAAAAATCAATTGTTGTCAGAAAGTCTCTTTGCCCATTATCTTTCTTTTGTTAGATTTATGAATAAAAATGTGTGAAATTAAATTATACAAGGATTGTAATATCATGTGATCCAGTGAGACATTTTTGAAGAACAAGGATAGCCAGAAAAATTGCAACTGCTACCACACTCTTCTGCTCAATTACATGCTTCTCACCTATTTAACAATGCTTGTTACATCCCTGTTAATTGATGTGTTTCAAGAGTTTATTTTCTTATACAGTATGTTAAGTCTTATACAATGAACAAGAGGCTTGGATCATAGCAGTCTCCTAGAACAGAATAAGCCTCCAAGGTAAATGCAAAGAGATCATGAAATGGGACAATGCATGGTAACAATGATAATAAAAAAAAAAAAAAAAAAAAAGGAAAGAAAGGGGATTGAAACATTATGAAGTTAAAGAAACAAGGGAATGAAAGAGATTAAAACTGGAATGATAGGTAACCTACTGTAAGTGGTGTGAAAGCTTAACAGTGGGGGACTGGAATAATCAGATATGGGAACGACCTGACAATGGAAAGCTTTCAAACTGAAGTACCTCAAAAGTAAATGATCTTAGCGCAGAATAATCGTATTTGCCTCTGGGAATAAAATTTAAAGATAAAAAAGTCTGGGGAGAAAAAAAAAAATCACAACAAGTTTGCTGATTATGCAGATAGACCTGCAGAGAGAAATGATCCAATCAGGGTAAGAGTGGGAAAGGTAATGGAGTAAGGTTGGAAACAACAGTAGAATACAATGGAAAAGGTGACTGAAACCACAGATGGTTGGAACTCACCTTTTTTTAAAGACAGAATTGAAGATGAAGGACTACACTGCACAAACTAATTTTTCTAATTCATCTCAGATTGACTCTTACTTCTATTCATTTGGATGGAAGTTATTCTTTCTTACAATATCCTAACATTAGTTTTTCTAGAAACAGTTTTAAAGATTGTGGAATATATATATGTCTTGACATTTGGCTTCAAACCATTCCTGTTTTACAGAGTACAGCACTACAAAAGCTGAACTCAAGAGTCATAGGAGATAAGAATATAAGAACTCGCTCTTAGAGTCACTTCTAAAATATTTTGTTTTCAAGGTACTTTTTAAAAAAGAAAACACAATGCTAGAAATTAGATTGACATCCATTATCTCAAGGACTCTGAATTTGCTGTTACGAAATAGATTATTTTTATACATCAACTGAGAATGTAACAGATTAGTGGCATTGTCCTCAGCATCAGCTGGGAAGAATATGACAGCCTCCTTCCACAGAATTTCACCAGCAGGATATCTGCTTTCCCCCCTCTCCTTTGCTAACTCCTCCCACTCCTCACTAAATGAACTGCAGTGAGTTTTAACAGAATGGCATAATCACCCTGTTTGTTTTCTATAGCAAAACTACATTTTTTCAGTCTGTAATTTTCTGAGTTTTCTAATAATCAGTTTGTTTCTGTTTCCTCAACTGCTATAAACAGCTTTGCAGACTAAAAGTCTACCTTTTTCTTCCAAGTTTATGCAGTGAAGCAAACTGGTATTTTGTGCAATCCATTTGCCAAAATACAAACAAGTGGACAAGAGACACACTAAGTGTATCTAACCCTTGTCTATGCTGGTTGCAATAATCTAGTCTAGTACAAAAGCACAGACAAACACCAGAAAATTGGTTGAACTTCACTCTCATCCCTGATATTCCATCCTTGAGAGTGAAAACACTTGAACATATAAAAAAGACAGGAGAGGCAATAGCATAAATCTGATTTCATTATGATCCTGTTGTTCATTTAATAATCTAAATTTACCATCTCTGAAGGAATTGACATTCAAATCCCTCCAAAACTCTTCTTCAGCAATTTACTGGCTAGGTTACAAAGTTGTGCTTTCAGTAGTGCACGATTATTGTCATTATCATCCCTACTTTTTGAGTAGCTAAGGTAGGAGAAACCGATTTCTCCGATAATAACCTTATGCTTAAAGCATAGAAATACACACACATATTTTTCATTATGTTTATAGAAGAATATTTTTATATATATATATACACACACACATGTTCCAAAATAAGAAAGTTCTTCTATTATGTATTTATCCAATCAAATAATATTAATTACAATTCTAGCAACCAAATGCCTAACTGAGATGTTTATTTTTACACTGTAACTGGGACTCTTTTTGCATTTTCTGCTGATGCTCTAATACCAAACAAATGTCTCTCCCTGGGAGCTTTGTCTAGAATCCAAACTCTGCTTCTTCCCAACTGAATGTTCCAATCTCTAAATTACATGAAAACTCTTTCTTCTTTCCATATCATAGTCCATTGCTCCTGGCTGCATGACAGCTTCATGATGGCAGGCAACATAATTGCTCAGCATATTCCTGGGAATAAGGAGGCAGAGGTTTAATCTGTTTGGAGATTAACAGAGTCACCAACATTATAGATGACTTCAGTAATTATGATCTCATCCAAGTACACTACTTTAGGGGAGGAGCACTCAGACTTCCTGGGTGAACCTTCTCAGGAAGGTATAAGTAAGCTGATGCCTGCAGCTGTAAAATACGTTTTTTTCAAGTGAATTACTTTTCATTACATTCTTTTATGGGATTATGTAATCTGTGTAGGTAATGTAAAATTTCTGTTCACTGTTTGCTATATTCGTTAATTAATTTACTTCTGTCGCGCTTTCCCTATGTTCCTTTCTCATTGTCTTAAGTAATGCACTTTAACAAAGGGCCCTGATATGGTCACAGAGGCAAAGAAGAGGCCTTTCTTCTTCCTTGGTTCCCTGCCTCCTGTATAAGCCTCTTCCTTCCCTGACTTGCAGATTTCATTCATTCCCTTTTTTATGTTCTTGGCTCCCTCAGAAAGCCTCTTCCTTCCCTGACTTGCAGATTTCATTCATTCCCTTTTTAATGTTCTTGGCTCCCTCAGAAAGGAAAATGCAAAAAATTTCATGAGTAAGCATGTATCCAGTCGTAGCCTGTGTATTTTGATTCACAGTTCATGGTCTCATAGAAGTCCAGTAATTTTGCACGAAATTCAGTGCGCGGAATGAATGAGTGTAACTTCTTTCTCCAGCACTGAGTGCATTTACGTTCTGTTTCTTCGGTCTATCAAGAACGGAGTAACATGTAGCTCTAAGTTTCAAAAGATTCATTGAATTAATAAGGTTGGAAAAGACATTTGAGAGTTCAACCCTAAATGAAACTACCATGATCACTAATCCACATCCTGAAGTGCCACAATGCTTCCTGAACACCTCCAAGGATGTCAATTTCACCACAGCCCTGGGCAGGCTGTTCCAATGTCTCACCACTCTCTCAGTACAGAAATTTTTACTAATGTTCAATATAAACCTCCCCTGGTACAACTTGGACCCATTTTCCTCTCATCCTTTTGCTAGTTACTTGGGAGAAGAGACCACCACTAGCCTCACTACAACCTCCTTTCAGGCAGTTGTAAAGAGCAATAAGATCTCCTCTTAGCCTTCTCTTCTCCAGACGAAACAACCCCAGCTCCCTCAGCTGCTCCTTACATGACATGCCCTCCAAACCCTTCACCTTCAGCCTCATTGCTCTTCTCTGGAGACCCTTCAGGATGTCAGTGCCTTGCCTATACTGTGACGCCCCAAACTGAGCACAGTGCTCAGGGCCAAGTACAGGGGCTCCTGTTGGACTCATTGTTCTTGATACAGGTTGGGATGCTTTTGGCCTTCTTAGCCACCTGGACACACTGCTGGCTCATGTTCAGCCATCTGTCCACCAGCATCCCCAGATCCTTTTGCATCGGGCTGCTCTCAAGCCAATCTGCACCAAGCCTATAGTGTTTGGTTGTGACCAAAGTGTAGGACTCAGCAGCTGGTCTTGTTAAACCTCACTCTGTTTACCTAAGCCCATTGATTTAACCGGTCCAGATCTCTCTGCAGTGCCTTCCTACCCTCAAGCAGATCAACTTTCCTGCTCAATTTAATGCAATTATCTGCAAACTTGCTGATGGTGCTCTCGATCCCCTCATCCAAATCATTAATAAAAATATTAAACAGAACTGGGCCCAATACCGACCCCTGGGGACACTGCTTGTGACTGGCTGCCACCTAGATTTAACTCCATTTATCACAACTCTTTGGGCCCAGCTGTCCAGTCAGTTTTTAATCCAGCAAAGTCCACCTGTCTATGCTACGGGCTGCAAGTTTCTCAAGGAGAATGCTGTCCCAAAACTGCCTGTTTTGACAAACGACATTTCATAGAAATGAGAGAGGAAGGCTGAATCTTGAGTTTGGATGTAACTCAAGTTATTTGCCTTTTTTTTATAAGCAAGAACTGCTACAATAGGCAGTATCTTAGCTATAAACACAGATATAAATGTAGCCATATCTACATAATCATATGCACAGATATCTCGGTTTATCCAGCAGAATGGCAGACAGTACATAGAATATGTAAACAGATCTGCCAAACACTTACAAAACAACTTTAATAGCAAATGTCATTCTTTTCTGTAAAGTAGCTGTTTTTAACACACATGATCTAACTCTTGTTTGCTCTTTAAAGTTTTATTGTCTTGGCATTTTATACAGGAAGAGAGCATTAGCATACTCAGGAGAACTGCTAAAAGTAAAAGGCCTCAAGCTACCCACTGCATGGTTGATAGCATAAAGCATGGGATATAAAAACTTTTGTCTGATTGCTCACTTTACTTGTTTTAGAGTAGTGTTACTCTCAAGAGCATATATTCATGTTCTTTCTACTTCAAGTTTTATTACTTCTTTTGTATTATTTAATACATCTAAAGACACTTCCAAAAGACAAATTTTTCCATTTTGAAAAAGTAATGGTTTGGAACCTGGTAAAATACATGAATGTTCAGACTATATTATTTTCAAAGGCAAGTAGAACAAATGTGCAATAAAACAATTAAATGCACGACAATAAACATTTCTGTGTGATCATTGACATATTAACCTGCCAAACAAAAGAGGAAAAACTCTGCAAAATTTCCCCTAAATAATGTCAGATGAAAATGGATTCTCCACACACTAGAGCATAAGTGAAAAGAGAGTTTGGTTTCAATTACAGTTACCACTAAATATCCCACTCTAGAAATTAAAATGAACATTAAAAATGTGAAAGATAAAATGGAATGAAAAAAGGCAAATCAGAGCAGCTGTTTTAAACACAGAAAAAAAGAGATCATAATTGTACATCCACATTATAAAACATCCTACAGTAAACTTAAATCTAAGTCTACTTAGATATCACACTGTTAATTATTATATAAATAACCTAGGAAACAATACCTCCAAGATACATAGTTTGCTATTTAGTAAACAAGAAACTGCCACGTTTGACACCACTGATTAAGGCCAGGCATTTCTAAAGCTTCAGACATATTTCTGAAATCCACAATACATCAATTTTTAATACTTCCACTCTCTCGGCTCCATTAAAAAGATGGTAAGGGAAAGATTTTAGAGTAATTAATGATATAGTTAGCTGCTAAATATTAATAGGAATCGTAGTCTTGCATAAAATATAACATATAAACCTTGCCAATACAGACGCACCAGTAATTAAACTTGAATATGTAATTACACTGATTTATACGACAGGCAAAAAGTTACACTTTACTGGCTTCTATGTAAACTGTGGGCAACAGTTAAACTTTGCATTTTACGGTTTACATAAATGGGCAATATCTCCACAACAGTTCATAAATGGTTTAGAGACTCATAGTTAAAATTACAACTAATTCCAACATGAACATTCTGAATATACTTTATAAACTAGGCTGTGAAAATGACCACGGAGACCATCACTAATCTTACTACAAAGTAAATGGAGGCTCATCTATTTAAATTTTTTAATGTAAATGTTTAGGTTCAAACACATAGTTCCAGATGTTTCACTTACCATGTTTCAAAGCACTTTTGAGTAATACTGTGTCTTAAACTAAGGCTTTTTATTTTTTTGAAAGGATGCTAACTGCACTTACATGTGAGGCTGAGGAGAGCAGCCCGGACTGCTATTTCCATTACTGTCAATGTGATCCAGCGAACCATTGAGATCTTCATGGACTGCCTGCAGTAAGCCACTGGATGCGTTATTTATCAGTCCTGGGTTACTAAGCAATGGTAAACTACTCTCTGCCAGTGCAGCCTAATAAAATGAAGAGTAAAACCAAAATTATTAGTCTATACAGAAATAAGTAATTTCTAAATGTTCACACATATGAGTGCGCACACACGAAACAGCTCATTTTTGGTAACTTTAGAAACAGTTAAGAAGGATTTTGTTCATTTTCCAATTATTTTCACATTCTGAATATAACAGCATCTCTATTTCTGGTTTACTATTTCTCTTAACATAGGTTTCGTTTTTTTCCATGATTAACTATGTTTCGATATTCATAGCACTTTCTAGTTTTACATCATTTTTTGACTTTGAATTACACTTAACCCCTGTGCCCTTCCACACAATGGATGACTTCTTCCTAATGCAAGCAGCTGCTATACTTTAAAAAATGACCA
>WBNM01042862.1:301490-303990 GCA_013399055.1 Ramphastos sulfuratus
AAGAAACATATGGCTTTAAGCTAAAGTCACTAAGGCAAGTGTTTTAAATTAAGTTTAGGCTAATAGTAAATAAGTAATGGCATAATACGTCCATGTAACAAACCTGTATTTCTAACTGCTGAACCACTTGCATTTGAACTCGACACTGAGCAGTGCTTCTGTCATCCAATGCATGTTCATTGTTAAGGTGCCTAGAGAAAAAAGAGAACACTAATAAGAAAATGTTAAGATTATGAAAATTTCTTTACAAGTCCATTTTTCTCTCCTGTGCATATGGCTTCCATTAGTTTCAATGGGAGTTATGCAAAAAGACCTAGTCAGAACATGCTTAGATGTAACTGTACAGAATAACAAAACCGATTATTTAATTTAGTTCTGCTTTCTCAGTGATGACTGTCAGACACCCAGTTCCTATCTTCCAGGTCACATATGCCATCTAAAGGGCAGTGCAAGTGGCTATCAATATTTGGTAGAGTGACAGATTTCTACTCCCTGTTGCTGGTGCAGATGAACAGATTCATCAAAAGATGTAATTGCTTTCAGGTTACTTGAACTACTGTGAACTAATGTAGATTTTGTTAAGAATTCTGTATCTGCTCTTCTTTAATCATTAAGCAAAAACAACAAAACACCCACTCCCCCTCCCTCCAAAACAGCACTGTAAGTGAACATCACTGAGTTTCAGTACAGCTTCCAGAAGCAGCCTCTGAAAATGATGGCAGAGATCAGCATCCCCAGACCAAGGAAGAGTGTGCAAAGAAAAGGCAGGGGAAGGAACAGCTACACACCTTACACAGAGCAAGCCTCCTGAGAGAGATCCAGGATATGTGCACCATTTTAACAAAACTAAACACTGCAACAAGGAAAGAGTAGCTGTCTGTAACTAAAGCACAGCCAACACCAGAATGGCTGTGCCTTGTATGTTTCCATTGAGTACAACTTTGCAAAACTCGTTTAATACTGTTTTTTGAAGGACAGTGGTTTCTCTCTTCCAGGAACAAAGAAATTCCTTTTGGAGCTTTAATCTGCTGCTCTCCTAAGAAGAAATGTAAGAATCAAACTAAAGAAGTAATGGGGGCAAAGGAGTTTTTGCCTTTAAATGCAGATTTACTGGATATTTCCGCTGTAGGCATGAGGGTAAGTTTTGAAGGGACTACAGCCACAAATGGTCTCAGTTACAGGAACTGTTATCTGTACCATGGAGAAAATGTATCTTCTCTAATTTTCTTTTAGTAAAATTAATCAGAAAACTTTGGTTGGTAATCTATAGGGAAAATATTTTTGACAGAAACAGTGGAAAATAGGAGGGTTTGCACTGCACTTTTACTAAAACCTCTCTCTTTTTATTTTAATCATGACATCACAGTTTTGGACCCAGTGACAGGGTTTGCATGTGAGCAAAACACAACAGCAAGAGGCATGCTTGGGGAATAGATGTAAGTAATTATGGAAAATTTTGTTAATTTTTTAATATAAAATTGTTTAAGGGTACGTATGTAACTTGCTCAGTAGTTTATGCTAAGTTCAAGCATCACCAGGGACACCACATTTCCTTTATCTGAGTCACAAAACCTATACTTCATTTATTTTCAGAGGAACTGCCTTAATTCCCCCTGTTGATGCAGAAATGCAGAATCAGTTTAAAAACTCAGCAATTGCTCAGAACATGCCATACACTTTTTTTTTTCCCTGAAATTTTGATTAAAAAGAATTTTAATCCCTCAATTACACAGACATGATGTGTGTGGTCTGTTAATGCAACAGTTTAACGTTTTCAGTTAGTTGTGTACAAAACTGCTAGAAAAAGGACTGGAGATTTTACCTCTGCATTATCACTGCTATCACCAGTATACACCACTGTTTCCACATGCATGCACGCTCACTTATGTAACTATACAGGTATACATGTGTAACAAATGACAGCAAGCAATGGTATAGGTATGAAAGATCTCCTGGCCAGAGTTTGAGATGAATGCCTACTCATGACTATTTATTAGTTATTACAACACCTGTGTTTGTATAACACCTTACAAAATAGATACAGACAGAATCCTTGCCCTGAGGAACTTTAAATATAACAGTGGTATGCAATGTGGGAGAAGTCCAGTATAATGTGATTTCAGTAGGATTACATAGGAACTTGGAAAACTGTTGCATGTTTCTTGGGAGTTAATATGGTAATCTTCAGAAACTCATGAAATACACACATCTCTTGTGCCATGCTTTCATATTATCTGGTTACTTTTTGAAGAAAAACTATTTTATGGAAACATTAAGAGTGTAAAAATTGTTTTAAGAATTATTTTTTCTGATCTTTTTTTGCCTATGAAGTAGGCTTGCTTTATTTATCATGCATGTACAGGCAATGTAGTGAAATAAAAACTAGGTCTAATGTATTTTTAAAAACCTCTAAAATAACTTTTCTCTGTATAAAGTTGCTGCAGTTCTAGGATCCAATATGCTGCAATCTGCCAAAACAGACATACATTCTTTCCTCCAG
>WBNM01042862.1:308990-326490 GCA_013399055.1 Ramphastos sulfuratus
AGCATGACTTTGTGTTTGTTTTAAACAGAAGACAGAACTGAATGAAAAGAATAATAAAATATTCTTGGACACTTTGTGCTGGTGCGTAGGACAAAGGACCTAACACTGCTGCAAGTGCTGATGGACTCTGAACCAGAACTATCAAGATGTAATGTGTCACTTTCACATTTTCCATGGCTATTTGGTTCAGGAAAGCAAAAGCATCTGTAAACCAAGCACCTTAATCAAAATGATTTTAGTGATTGTGGATTGTAACAAGAGTCTTGACGTAATGTATGTGCAAAGTCTGCCCACGGAACTAGCATCTCTATAGCCTAGATGGATGGACGTATTCAGAAAATGTGCTTTTTATTGAATTGGAGAAGGCTTAACTTAAATGAATTTAAATGTTTAGTATTAATAACACTTAGAACACTAGGTCGAATTTGGGAGATCTCATTTTCCTTTTAATACAAACTTAAATGTAAATCAGGTACTTTTAAATACTATGCAGTTTTCTCCAATATTAAGCCATTATTTTGACATTCTATTCCATGCACTTATCAACAAAAAATTATCAGGAGTGATACATACCTAATATTTGCAAGTCAGTAAAAGTTATTTCATTTAAAACTGAAAGACTGCATGAAAGATGAAGAAAACATTGCAAACGCTTTATGAAAAGTATTGCTATAATTCTGTTATAAAAGTTATTGCAATATTGAGTACTTATGGTCTGCTGTTAAGGTGCTTCTGTTACATACCCTGTAGTCTACCATTTGTAAACACGTCTTTTTGATGTTTCTGCCAACATCCTGGCAACAAAGCAGTGCAGTTTCAAATGAGCTAATTAACTTAATTGTTGATGAAGCATGAAACAGTTCATTCACCCTGTTAGCTGCACCATGACAACATAAGAGTCTCAGCCCCTGAAGTTACTCATCTATATAAGCCTATCTGTAGCTTTCCATTAAGATCTATTGCATGCTAAAATGAGTACGGCTCTTCTGACAAAGACCAGTCCATAATGTACACAGGTAGAAAATCAGTGCTGTCATTGAAAATTCAAATGAACACAGGAATTCTAGTAACTACCTAAAAAAAAAAAAAAAAAGGAGTTGGGAGTTGGAGGGGGGGGGGAATGCAGTAAACCATTGTAGTTTGAAGCTGCAGATGGAAAGCAAAATCTGTGTCACTTATTTTCTAAATGCTCTAATTTAGACAGTACCTGGCAGAATCAAATGCTGAAAGTGAAAACCCACCTGTTCAGTGTTGTTATTTTTTTTCCTGTGTGTCTCGTTCACATAGAACGTTAAATTACCAAGTCAGAGTTCAATGGTCACAGCTGGTCCTTCCTGCTTTTTTATGTGTATTATACAGACTAATTTCCACTATACACAAAATGTCAGAATTTAAAATATGCTTTTTCATACTCATACTATCCAATATACAATCTAAAGCATCTCTTCAAATTTTCTGAGGCTCAATTTCAGTAAAGGAGAGTAAGAGGATTAAACACCGTGCTATTGAAAGACCTGCAAAAGTGTTCAACATGAAAGAAGGGCTAACAATTTGACCCTCTGCAGATAGCCTTGATTATCTATCTGCTTGGAATACACAAAAAAAAAAAAATCTCTAACATGATTTACAGCAAGACTTTGTTTGCCATCTTACTCTTTCCCTTGCCTCAAACAACCCTGTACAAATGAATTAAAAAACACCTACTTTAAAAATTGTCCAAAATCTTCACAAACGCTTTCACAGCCAGGCCATTTGCAAACTCCATGACCATAGAGAGTATGGGAGGCCCCAGTCTCCTCATGTGACGAGCTGTAGCAAAAGAGTGAGGCATAAGATTCATCTCAAAAGCCATAATCGTTGGAGGCTGCTAGCGCCTGTCAGGTTACGATCAGTGACAAACAGGTCAAAACAGGTCAATTTAGCTCAGAGCAGTCAGAAAAATTTAATCGTTCTATTGAATAGTTCAACTGCCAAGGCTAGATGATGTTCCAATTAGAGAAGAAATAGAGCCAAAGATGACTGTTAATAAAGGATGAAAAAATAAGATGACTGTATAATACCATATGCTAATTCTGCCATATGACCTCGGTGTAACATTTACCTATAAATAAAAAATATACTCAGAAGTGATCAATTCTGTGAGGAAATATTGAAGATGAACAGTCAAAATTTAAGAATATAGTGAATGCTATTACAAAACATTTAAATTTTATGCTTAAATGTGTACATTTGCGTCCATTAATAAATATCTTTCTTTGCAAACATAGCTTCCATTAGCTTCTTGGTTTCATAAAAAAAACAAAAAAAAAACCAGGTGTAGTCCAAGGATTTTTTGGGAACCTCTGCAATAGTTCCACCCACATACAGTTATCAAAGAAATTCAGGGGACCGTCCTATGGAGGTGGGCATTAGCTACACATCCTGAATCAAAGAACCATTCTCTGAGATACAATCACAAAAGCAATGCTAACTAAAACTACTACTATAAATAAACGCAATCAGAGAAGTACCAGTTTTTAAATAATACAAAATAATGATAGAAAAAGATTCTCACAGTCACATGAGGATCAGAGACGGTTAAATGATAACCTCCTATCTTAAATAGCAAAATAATTAAATGGAGTATTTATTTTAAAATACATTTATTTACAATTTATTTTATGTAGACACAAAAGCATATTGTACTGAGATCATGTACATCTGAAAAAATGAATATATTTACTAATAAGTACTATAAATACTATGTGCTCTCGTATACATTTAACCCATTCTTGAAAATAAGCACCTGTGTCTGACAAATTATTGAAATTTATCCATATGGTTGAATTCCACTTTATTACATTAAAGTCACAAAAAAATTGTATGAAATGTGCCAACCGTGTTACTGTTGTGCATATAAGAAGGAAAACTCAGTGTTTTACTTCAGAAGAGACGGTCTAAGAGCTGCTCTAACATACTAAATTTAAAGCACTTTTACGTAGAATCTTTGCACCGAATTACAGCCTGGATCACTAAGATTTTCTAAGAAACCAGGAGTACAACTCAACAGTAAGAGCCTGACTGCCTGGTGTATCAACTCAAATATGAATGAAACTATGCTCCCATAGAAGTGCCCACAAATCTGCATTTATACCTCTAAACTAGCACACTTTATTCTGGGATTTTTAATGATTACCAAAATTACCATATGTCCATGTGTTATAAAATCACAGGCAGGCAACTGTTGTTGAGTCTGCAAAATTAGAAATTGTTATTGAAAATGATGCCCTATTGACAAAAAATTCTGAAAAATCAAGTCTCCATGATCTCTTAAATAACCTGTATTAAGTGTTATTTTTTGATTGGAAATAATGTGACTTAGAATGTTATAAAACAGCTTTACGTCAAATGATAAGCAGAGTTGAAATCTTGTTAGAATTACCTGTCTCGCCTTGCATTTAGAACTGAAGACTGTCCATTCACTATGGAATGATGAGTTATTGGTGGTGATGCTTTGGAAGTGGTGGAGGAGGTAGTAGAGGAGGAATTGTTAGTAGTGAGGTCTAGCCCTCCATGTTTAATGCCATTGTCTTCCATACTGTGAACTCCAGTCACTTCTTTCCATAACTGCTGAATCTCAGCAGGACTTAAGCCAGCTATAAAATGAAAGAGAGCCCCACTAATATAACAAAAATAAAGAGTTTCATATAACGAGCTCAGTGTTATTAATGGATTAATGCCAACAATAAAGCTGACGCTGTTTCTCCAGCACAATCAACATGTAGTAAAATAGATTCATTTTTCTTCTGTCAGAATACAGGTAATCTAACTGTCCACTCTTGTATTATAAACACTAATTTTAATAATATTATACTCCTGAAAACACTGCTTATGGATCAAAGAGTGAAAGCTACTAAGAACTTGCAACTGCTGCTGAAAATAAGAAAACCCACAACCCTAAATATACTTATGGACAAGATTTTTGTTATCTGTTTAGTCAGTTTCATGACACAGAAACAACTCAATGTATCCACAGTTAACTTAGGTTTTATGATTCTTCTTATCTAAATGTAACAGAATATAGGAAAACATGTCATCACACTATGGGTACAAACATTTATATTCTCTTTAAAACACTAAACAAGAGCAAGGAGTGGAGGAAGATTGGAGGAGAAAAATTAGAAGACAAAATTGGAATCAACAAGATCATAACAGGTTTAACATTTGAGCAGAACTCATCGGACTTTAATTAATGACACCCACATATTCATTAGTGATGGTTTAATATTTATAAAAAATGTTCTGTTTAAAAATGTTATATGAGTTAAAACCGAAGGGACTATTTGGGTGAACAAAACCACTACAGTGCAGATTGCTTGAGCTCTTTGGTACCATTCAGTGGCTCTAAACAACTAGAAAGCCAACAAAACTAACTCATTTTGCACAAGTTAAGTTGCATGTAGTGTAGGCCATCAAATTCCTCCACTGCTTCTTCTGTACAGCTCTACTATGGAAAACAGATCGGGAGAATCTGGCTAGGAGAAAGTGGACTGTCTCACTGGTCTCCTGGGGTGATGAACGGTCACACAAAATTTGAAGAGCTTCTCAAACTTCTCTGCTGTTCTGTACACTAAATTCTGGAGTCTAGCCACCAGATCTTTGGAGACAGAGCTTAAATTCACTCTCCTCCACTTGTAGCCTGGAAACTTGCAGTTTCCAGGATATACGCTCAGCCACAAACAGCAATGTCATGTAGAACATATCCATACATCTGTGTCAGAGTTGTGTGGCTTGAGCTGTGCACTTTACAGAGTCATGGAAACTTCCATTACAATATGCTTCTGCTTTAAGTAAAGATTCCCAAAACACAGGCAAGAGAGGAGCTGTTAACATTCTCTTATTTTGCCGCTGAATGTGCAGCTAAGATAGGAAATTTGGATTTTGAAAGATGAAGAGCTCATCAGAAATACAAACATCTTGTGTCACTGCCAGTCTTTGTAGGTTTGACGTCTCTGTGTTGAAGAACACCAAGTTAAATGTAGAAAAGAATGAGAAGCCCAGAGAGCTTCTTGTGCAAGATCTGGTTTTATGGCCAGGTTCCCTCAATCTGACATGTTCTCGGTTCAACAAGTTAAATTAGGTAAGACATATTCACAGTATCTACATCTGTTGAAATGCTGCCTGAATGAAAATTTTACTCCTTTTATCTTTATGAAACAGCTCAAATTTGCTGTCCTCCAAAAAAGGATTAAATTGTATCTACTCATTCAAACTTTTAATTGAAGATAGTTTTGTTTAGTAAACCCCAGATATATTAGAAAGATATAAGTACTGTTTTTCACCATTTAGCAAATCTGTTTGTTTCAATATTTTACTTTGAAGACACAGGAACTCTGACTACTAAAATAAATTAAATAAAAATTTATGAAAAGGCACAGGAAATTCCTTAATATTTCCCAATAGATGTCTTACAGAAATAGTAATTTCTGGAGGTAGTCTAGAAACAAATTAGTTGGAAAACATTCATTTAAGAGATGGGTAGCAGAAGTGACAATAATACTAGTAATACTTTAATAATGTTCCAGCAACACTGCAAATGACTCATTTTAGTGTGGTAAATAACAATTACACACAAATGTCATCACAAATCAAAATGAAAAGTAACGTATTCATTTAGGTAGCATGTTTTTACATTTACATTATTTACTTCAAACTCTTCCTTTCCTCCTGCTATTGAACAAAATAAATGAATTTTCATTTTATACTGGGAAAAAAAAAACAAAAAAGGGCCACAAGAATAAGTCCATCTGTTTGAATAATCAGAGGGCAAACAGATCACTGTGTCTCAGAGTGAGAACACTTTTCATTGGTTGCTGGGGGAGCTGAGTAAGAGCCATTCTGTTAACTAGGTGAATGAATGGGGGTGGCTGGAGCAAGGGCCCTTTCCATGTCTCCTGTTCCTCTGAGCAACTGTTGGGCAGCTCCTTCCCTTGTGGGAAGCTGTGGATGAAGTTGTGTCTCCAGGCTGTCCAGTTCACCTTGATTTTTTTAAAATCAGAAATTTCTCTCTGGGCTCAGACTGGTTACTTTTATCACTTCTTCAGAACACTCTGAAAGACTGCCTTTTAGGATAAAAGGATTAAGGGTAGGCATTTTAAAAGTGTAAAACTAATAGGCACATTTGTAATTAATAGTAAACCATTACAATTTTGTAGGTACTGTGTCTGAAGAAGTCCAACTCCCATTTCACAAGAGAGCTGTAAAATGATTATCAGATAGTTTAGTCTGCGTGTAAAAGCAGAGTAAGTTTTAAAGTTTCTTAGTTTGGGATGACCCTGAAAATACCTCCTCCACACTTCATTAAATTATAAAGGATCAGGAAAGGACACAGAGTGAGATAAACATTAGGGACTATAAAGAAAAGAGTAAATACTGATTTGCTATATAGTTTACTAACATCCAGGATGAAGGCTGGCAAGAAGGCTGGCATGGATGAACAAGGTGCTTTTGGACTCAGTTGGACACAAAAAGAGAGTCAACAAGGAGTGGAAGAAAGAATGGTCTAAGTGGGAGGATTACAAAGAAGTTATTGGAGTACCCAGAGATCAGGTTAGGAAAGCTAAAGCACAGACAATTAAATTTGGATAGCGACATAAAGGGGAACAAGAAGAATTTCTTCACGTATATCAGCAAAAATCAACAAAATGAAGGCTAGGGAAGATGTGAGGTCTCTCTAGAGGGAAAATGGAAATCTGGTCATGAGGGATATGGAGAAGGTTGAGGTACTCAATGACTTCTTTGCTGCAGTCTTCACTGGCAAAAACTCTAGCCATACTGCCCAAACTCCAAAAGGCAAAGGTATTGACTGTGAAAAGGAAGACCGACCCACCCACTATAAGTGAATCCCAGGTTCATGACCACCCAAAGAACCTGAAGGTGCACAAGTCAGTGGGGCCCAGTGAGATCCATCCACAGGTTCTAAGGGAACTGGCAGATGAAGTTGTTAAGCCACTGTCCATCATATTTGAAAGCTGATGGCAATCTGGTGACATCCCTGCCGACTGGAAAAGGGGAAACACAAGCCTCCATCTTCAAAACGGGGAAAAAAGGAAGATCCCAGAAACTATATGCCAGTCAGTCTCACCTTTGCGCCCAGCAAAATCATGGAGCAGATCCTCCTGAAGGCTTTGCTAAGGCATATGGAAAATGAAGAAGAGCTGATTGGTGGGAACCAATATGTCTTCACCGTCAGCAAATCATGCCTGATGAATACGATGGCTGTTTATGATAGAGTTACAGCACTAATGGATAAGGAAAGAGCAACTAATGTCCTCTACCTGGACTTGTGTAAAGGATTCAACACTGTCCTGCATGACATCCTGGTCACTAAATTGGAAAAACACAGACTTGAGGAATGGATCACTCATTGGCTGAATAGCTTGATTCAGAGAGTGGCAGTCAACAGTTTCATATCTGAATGGAGACCAGTGACAAGCCTCCCTCAGGGGTCAGTACTGGGACCAGTGCTGTTTAACATCTTTGTAATGATATGGATAGCGGAATTGAGTGCGCCCTCACCAAGTCTGCAGATGACACCAAGCTGTGTGGTCTGGTTGACATGCTGGAGGGAAGGGATGCCATCCAGAGTGACCTGGACAAACATGAGAGGTGGGCCCAAGCTGACCTCATGAAGTTCAACAAGGCCAAGTGCAAGGTCCTGCATCTGGGCTGGGGCAATTTCAATCACAAATACAGGTGAGGTGAAGAATGGCTTTGGAGCAATCTTGAAGAGAAGGACCTGGGGGTGTCAGTTGATGAAAAGTTTGGCCTGAGACGGTAACATATGCATGCAGCCCAGAAGTGTGACCAGCAGGTAGAGGAGCGCCCACCTGGAGTACTGCAGAAGAACTGGAGTTCTGGGGCCCCCAAGACAAGAAGGACATTGAAGTGCTGAGGAAGGTCCAGAGGAGAGCCAAATGAGGCGAGCTCCAGAGGGGGCTGGAGCACCTCCCCTAAGGAGACTGGCTTCCAAGAGTTCAGGCTGTTCAGCTTGGAGAAGAGAAGGCTCTGGGGAGACCTTATAGCAGCCTTCCAGTACTTGGAGGGGGCCTACAAGAAAGCTGGGAAGGGGCAGAACCAGAAGGTGTCCCTGCCCATGGTAGGGGGTTTGGAACTAAATGTTATTTAAGATCCCTTCTAACCCAAGCTATTCTATGATTCATATGACTCTATGATACTAGGAGCACAGCTGTATTTTAAAGTTGTATCTTTTCATACTAACTAATGTGAAACTCGTGCTCTCTTTATCACAAAGAATTTCTGGTTTACAGGACTCTATGACCATTAACTTATATTCAGTCCCTCTGTATTTCTCTCAGCCATCCACGTAGCTCAGCAATCTGAATTGGTACATAGAAAAATATTTGTGCTACACATAGGTAAATCCTCCTGTATAACCATATTATAGAGCTTGCAGTGCAGTGGACGAAGAAAAACATCCTTTTGCCACACCCAATGTGTATTATCTTAAATAAATTCTAAAGTTTTAATTTAATACTTCCATAAAAAGTCTGTCATAAAGTTTGCTGTATTTTATGAGAAAAACAAAGGATTTGTGAGCCTCTTGTATGCAAACCCCAATGCAAGGATATCTATGTTAAATCTAGTAAGTAGCGCTTGGATTTGTTCAATATTGGATATATTTTGATGTATTTGAATGTGTAAATGTAAGATTTACTAGACAATTTCAACAAATCTGAATCCTATTAATCTTCATTATATTGTTATGAACTGAACTGAGTGCTGTACCTTCCTATGAAAGACAAAATGTGCTGTAAGAGAATCTCTCAGAAAGAGCTCCGAGCTGGTCACGGCTCTGTGTTTAGTTCTCTCTTTGTGTTAGCAGCACCTGGAATAGAATGAGAGTGGCTTTTCTGGAGATGCAAATAGGTTTTCCAGGGGAAGCTGTCTTACATTTTTTAAGTTTGCACATCCCCATCAGAGTTATGAAAAACTGAGGTTCTATAGATTAAGGTGTACAACTAAAGGAACCCTACATACACAATAGGTACTAGAATTAGGGAAGAAAAAAAGGGAAGAATAAAATACTTGACTGAAATTCATTATAATTACAAAATGCCTAGGCAAAAGCAAATAAGGGACAAATTTACTTTAAAAAGAACAATCCAGATATATTTTAACTGTAAATTTTAAAATTTTTAAAATTCTTTTTTGTTGAGACCCTACTCTTATTTCTCTGCATAAAAGTTCATAAAAATAACTGTTTGCTAGCTCTCCTAAAATGTATTTTTAAAGGTATTATTTCTTCTGTATTTTTCTACTAGAAGTGGATGAATGAGTGTTGCATTAAACTAATGAATATCAGTGTAACTGGGTAGGAGTGCTGAGAGAAATCTACAGGGATCGCTTAACATGAGAGAAAATTTAAGGAATTCCTTTTGCAACAGATGGCACAACAGGAGGTTGTAGAAGGTAGAGCAGCATCAAGTGCTTTTTTTCATTATGGTGCGAAGTGACTTCGTACAAAAGGAAAACAGCATTACCAGTCTTGCGTCCAAATTCATAAATCAGCTTTCCTCCCCACTGCTGTTCTGAAATAAGAATATTCAGAGTGCGATAGCTTACTTAGGACTCTTTTTTTATTGTCATTTTTATGACTTTAAATATACTTGTGTCATAGCTTTTACATACAACACCATATATTGAATTTACATATTTATTTGGAAACTCTGCTTTCCAGGAACTGAGGTTTTTTGTGGGTAAGTCTTTCTCATGCCTTCTTTTTTTTTCTTTTTTTTTTTTTCCTACACTGTTGGTGACATACTGTGTACTGTGCTTTTACTCATTTAATTTCTGAAGCTACGATTTCCTAGTAGTTACCTGGTGGAGGAATGCATAAAGACCAATTAAAAGTAATGTTACCTGTCATAAATATAGCCTAAACAAAGCTCATTGCAGGACTGAAGTGCCAGGGATCAGAGTACTGTATAATTTTTATGGCAGACATTTAGCTCACCTCCCTATGGTAACACAAACAGAAACATGTATCTAATAGGTTATAGACAGAGTCCTTAAGATGAGATGCCTTTGGCCTTATCTTAAGATGTAAGCAGCATTTATCTCTAAGTTAATTTACTTTTCAAAGGCGCATGCCCTATTTTCTTTCAACTATTAACATATTTGTGTCAAGTGGTAGAGTTTAAGCTCATTTTCAGCACTGAAAAATCTTGATCAAAGCGAAAAAGGGGCAAAGTCTTTATTGATATTTGTCAGTCGGAATCAGAATCACCACTTTCTAAACTTGCTTTCATATTTAGCATATTTAATATTAAATAATAGTACAGAAAATGAACCCTAAAGTTTATCTCTAAATTTACACATCTTAAATTGAAGATTCAAAGTGCTTTTTGATGCCACATTTTTTTTTTAGAACTGAGTTTTCAATGGCTTTAATATCACTGTCTGAGATATTTTATATCTGTTTGCTCATATTAAGTTAAATGATAACACTCCCACTAAATCAGATCTCAGTAATTATTCAGAGAAAAGCAGTGATGCTTGAATTGTGTTGCTATCAGAAATTGTTTTGAGCATATAAAGCTCATAAATACGCATCTTATATCTAAGAAAAAAACAAAAGCTGTGAAATTTATCAGCCTCAAGAAAATCGGTAATATGAGTAATAAAGTTCTAATAATAGAGTATGTTTACATCTCATAATGGGAAATTGCTGAAGTTTGGATGCAAATGTAGCAGGTAAAAAAAAGTTGTGACTTAGATATTACTACGATCGCAATACCTTGTGGCAGAGACTGGACAGGAAGAGCGGACTGGCCAGGTGGGATGGAAATGAGTCCCTGACGCTGAAGGTTCAGCAGATGTTGCTGCTGCTGAAGCTGTTGCATCTGGAGGAGCTGCTGCTGGAAGACAAGCTGCTGGGCTGCCAACTGCTGCTGCTGCTGCTGCTAAAAGCAGAAGGGAAAAAGAAAAAGACAGATGCAGCAGAAAGTAGAGTGTTCAGTAAAGGCCAGAAAGCCAAAAATATACAATCAGCTTACTTCTCTTTAATCTCAGCTGTTAAATAATAATGCTATTTGTAGAATATTCAGGCAGTGAAAGCATTTGAAATTTTGTATTATATTCACTTAAGCTATTAGGTGTTAGGGAAAATGGCAAGATACACTTAATGACACACTAAAGAAAAGGGTCAAGAGAAAGTATATAACAGCTGTTCAAAAAAAAAAAAAAGCCAAGCTCATGGCAGATAATAACAAATTTATCTATGCTAAAAGCGTAACTCTTTATAGCAGTCTGTGATTTGAGGGAACTCTTGTTTTTCCAATTGACTAAGTTTGGTCTGCAGTGGCCCATGAACATGGTCTCCAGTGATCTATTAGTAAACTGGGATGTAGCTTTCATTTCACTGGCCTGTTAGCTCTCTGTTTTCTTGTTGGAATATATTAAAAGGAGCACTGCATTCAAGCCAACGAAATGCCCTATTATGGAGCAAAAGTGTAAGTTCAAATTTTGTGAGGCATTTCAAGACAAACTGAAGTCTGCAAAAACTCAGGAGGGTATAAGAAGGCAGTCACACTTCAGAGAAAGACAAGCTGCTGTGGAAGACCTTTCCTTTCTAGTTTGGGGAAAAAAGAAACTTCTGATGCACTCACTGGAAAACAGACTGCATAATGGAGCAAGTCATGTGGATTGCCCAGAGCCTCCGGAGAAATACGGGAGCAATTTCTATTCTGTAGTTGATGGCTGTCTGAAATTCTATTCACAAATCCAAACAGAAACAAAGCCTCAGGAGGTCACAACTGCTTCCTCAACGTTTGCATAATGGGCAGCTTGAAGACAACGTCTAGGATACCTGCTGATCAATTTAACTACTTCAACGTGTTTTGTTTGTATTATGTTTATATTTGATGCAGTTTGCTGACAAGTGCAAGCTAGGCCTGAGAAACTTGCTTGTCAGGTTGATTTATGAGCACATCAAACTGTAACTTTCTACTCGCCACTCCAAACCTACAGTAGCAGTTCATTAATCAGGGGCCTGTGACTTTGAAATCTGTGCTCAATTGCTCTTTTCCAGCCATGGACTACATTTGCATGCTCTCTGAGCTGTGCCACTGAGAAAAGTAAGGCTCCTTTCCCAACACGGATTGCCTGTGAGTATAAGATAATCAGTACGGTGTCCACCAAGCGGCTTGTTCTTTGCTCACTCCTATTCATTAGTGAACATTAGACGACAGCAGCACTAGGCCACTCAAATCCTATGTCTCAGAAAGGGGAGCAGAAGAATTATATCGGCACTACTATTAAACCCAGCAAAAACATAAGAATAAATCTCTGATAGCCACATTCTTGCTCCAGGAAAAAAATGTAAACTAGTCTTTTCCAAGCTTCTGACAGCTCACAGTAGTTTGCATTAGCAAAGGACTTAGCTCCTACCTCTTTTGCTTGCTTTCCTGGATGCTGTTGCTGCTGCTGCTGTTGCTGCTGCTGCTGTTGTTGCTGCTGCTGCTGCTGTTGTTGCTGCTGCTGCTGCTGCTGTTGCTGCTGCTGCTGCTGTTGCTGCTGCTGCAAAAGCTGAAGATGTAACTGCTCTTGCTGTTTCTTGTAAAACTCTTGTAGTTGTTGCTGAATAAACCATTTTGACTTTAATAAATAAAGGTAAAAGTTTCAAGTATTATAAATCTCCTAAACTCTTCTAGATTGGCATATGGTAGCGTGGCCATTAAGAACCACTAAGAATCATTAAGAATGATTTGAAGAGGCAGATCTACATACATTTTTTTCCAAGGCGGTTCTGAAATTTTCCAATGCAGATTCCAAAATATCCTAAACAGAAGGGTATAGAAAATCTGTATTCTAAAGGGAATGCAAGAGCCAAATTAACTCCTCAAATAACTATATCTAAGTTCCTCCTATGTCCTATATAACAAATCAGAAGCTGTACTCATCCACTTGCAAGAAACCTACAAGTCACTAAGGCCAAACTAAACCGTCTGCTTCTTAGGGGAAAAAAGTAATTAATCTGTCAATCTGTTTAGCAGGATGCTGGATTCACAAGTGAAGGTGAACTGCCTGTAATGATCACAGTACTGGATATTAAAGAGTTTAAACATAGTGACTGAGCTAGGACTATGACAAACAGACACGACATTTTCTGTATGACAATTAAGCAATCAACCAAAAATCCACTCGGTATTACACTGAGGTACTGATCGCTGACACTGCCTTTATTGTATGAATAAGAAGTTTATGTATTGTTCACTTTGCTACCAGATTTTGTGCTAAGGAAAGAGCAATCTCCTCCTCCTTTTTTGAGCCTTATTTGAAATTTTTTTTTTTAATGTAAAAACAAACAAAATTTAACAAACTTTTTCCCATGATGGAAGAAGCTGTTAAGTTCAAATTTTGTAACCGCATACCATGTATGTGACTAAAGGGAACACTACAGTGTAATGAATTTTAAAGCAACAATTATCTACAACTCTGTTTGCACTTCCTTTGGCAAGTCTACAATTATAATGTGCCTAAGCACTTGAAAATTTAAATACCAATTTGTTTGGTATTTGTAATGCATCTGCCAGTGCTGCTACTGCTGTTTTTAATGTAATATTTAATGTTTTAAAAATCACAATTTTACACTTCTGTAATTAAAACAAAAAAAACCTGAAGACCGAGGAGTTTCACATTTATTTTCATTCTTTTTTGGTGTAATGAGTGGTGAAATACTACAAAATAAAACCCATAAAATCTGGCTGACACTTGTGTGAATGCCCTGTGCTAAGGGTCCAAAGCAGGTAACCCACATTACCTGCTGCAACATAACTGCTTGCTGCTGCTGGAGAAGTGCTTGAAGCTGCTGTGGTGACAACACTTGCTGCTGGAGAATCTGCTGCATTTGCTGAGGGGTGATCACCTGGGGAGTCATCATGGCCACTGACACAGGAACCTGCACAAAGAAAGAATGATATCATAATCAAACACATTTTAGTTCTCCTTCATTCCTGCTGTACATATTTTTTATTTTGTAACAAAGACAGACCATAATTTTTTACATAATATTAATCACCGTAAGGTTCCAGTTTCAGTTGGAATCTGTTATTTTAAGATCACAGTACTGTGGCACTCTATCTCCAGAGACATCAGATTTGATCAGCCTCAAGCTTTATGTTTTGCATCTCTTACGTATTCCTGCAAGAAATTTAAGCGTTGGCTAGGACAAATGTGTATTTAAAAATAAATGATCAGATGCCAGGGCTCTCAACACCTCATAATCAACCATCTTATCATGTGTCATAATGTTACAAACAGAAAAATCTATTGAGACTGTTTCAAAAGATATGATTAAAACAGACAGCAAAATAAGTACCTTAAAGCTGTAAATGTTTTACACAATAAAGACACTTGGTCTAGAAAATATTTGTGTAACACATCAGTTCATTGTAAGAAAACCCTTCTTGCTCAGCTAGTCTTTTAAGGAAATTTGATTTATACCATGAATATATTGGAGTATGGCACAAGGGCTGTCACCTCAGCCACCCAGTCTCTGCAGAAAGAAACCTGTCCTCAGTCACTCCTAAGTGGAAAGTCAAAATCGGAGAACTCTGTTGTAACATTATTAGTTTGTCCAGTAAGAATGGATTTTTTTCATAGGTGCTGACTTGGACATGGCTTTATTCCCCATTTATAACACACTGAGATGAAGTGTCTACATATGCACAAACACCCACCTACAAACATACTCTCAGGACTGTATGTGTCAGCGCAAAAGACACCAAGCACATGTGGTTGCATACACAAGACAAGTCGCGTGGAAGAGCCTGAGGTCTGTGTTGAGCCACTGCAGCAGACCCACTGTGTGAAACCACTGCTCGAGCTAACCACGACACAGTCAAACAGCTGTCAGACAGCCAAGTTTTCTAGCCATAAAAAAAAAAGCAGCCACGCACTTGTCTAGCAAAATTCAAATATTTTTTCTGTATATAATAACAAGCTGGCATATAACTACTGCTTTGTGAGATGTTTGTAGGACATTCCAGTCTTCTGTTAATCAGCAAAAATAATATTTTTATTAATAAAATAAATAATGAGCAAACCTTAAGAGGAAAGCTTTTCTAATATTTCTATTACTCGAATCTATCCTGTAAGACTTTGTATAAATGTAACAGAGGCAAAAACCAAAATACACAAGTCTGCTGGTTTACTTTAAAGAGAAATTACTTCACCTAATATTAGACAGTATACCACTTTTTACACAATTCATCACAGCATAGATTATGATCTTAAAATACTGAGTAGTTAAAAATCTGACAGTGAAAGTAACAGCCATTAGTAAAGTCTGATAATCTTTCACAAACAAGAAATGAATTTTAAGAATAAATTCTGAATGTCTTACTCTAAAATACAAGCAGAAAAGACAGAATCACTATGTTTGGAAAAGATTCCTTCAAGATACTCAAGTTCAACCATTAAACAGATTTACCACTCATTATTAAACACTTGTGGTGAGGAATTTATTTTTGCCTATCACTGGACTTCTATAGTCAATAGAAAAAGGGAATGCCAAGGAAAGTTTATCTGATCTAGCTTAGGTGTCTACTTTAGTGCGGGACTAATCCCTCTCTGAATGTGCCTGTCTCTTCACTGAGTGTAGACTCATTTAGAGTAGACACCTAACTTTCAGATGGTCAATGTTGGTTGTTACACTTTGTGATACCTAGAAACTTCAGAGTATTCAAAACACCTAATTTTTATGCAATAATGGCTTATTCTATGTCTACAGGCACCTAAGGGCAAGACAAACAAGTTTTCACAACTTTGTGATGCATGAGCAAAGAGTTAACTTCACTGGCTGGAGTCAATGTTCAGTTCGCTATGAAGTCAGAAAGAATTTCCTGTTACATGAGATCTGAACTTGCCTTCTTGTAACAATTTTGCCTCAGTGACGCTATTCAACTACCACATGTCACATAGAAAGGAGAAGGCAGAGAGGAAGACAGACACCTTCCCAATTAAATCATTACCCTTAACCTTTAAACCCAGCAAGAATTTTCCTAACACTTACAGCTTACTACTATAATATAGAACAAATGGTAACAGTGTTGCAGTGTTGTTAATCCACTTCTTCTCTTATCTTTACATTCCTTTTATCTTTTCTGGATTGTGTGTTTTCAAACACAAAAGTAAGAATTCTGATCTAAACACAGTGAAAATCAACTGAACTCTCTAAGTGGCACTGATTTATTCATGCTCTGTGCTAAAGGCTCTAGTCAGTAAGATGTGCACTAAGACTTGTGTTGCTGCAAGAATCCTCTATTCCTCACTTGAAAATACAGATTGCCTTTTGCCAGCCGTATTTCTGCTAGCTTTTGTACTATCTGTTCTGAATTTCCCTAACTGCCTACTTGCTCTTATATTTGGAGGCACGCCTACTTTTTGCAGTATACCCTAATAGTTTTCTCTTCAGACTTCCATTTCCAATATTTTTCAACAGTTCCTTTCAACTGTATAAGCTGAAGTAGAAAAACTAATAGATCTCTCTTTCAGGATCATGAACACCAACATGTAAAAAATGGAAATCATGATCATGAGTAGAAATACATATTTATGTAGATAATATTGCTTTTAACAGAATCTTATGTAAAGATTTGTACATGTGTACCACACCCGATCTTCCTTCCCGCAGATAAAGAAGATATTTTGAAAACTGCTTGAATTTTAAATTAGCAAAATTGTAATTAGATAATATAAATTGGCACATTTCACAGCCTCCAGTGATACACTAGACTGCACTTTATTTCTTACTGGCATAGGGTTAGTGCACTATCTGAGTCAGAAGACTATGAGAAACCTACTATTTTATGATCAATTATGTGCATTAGGTCTAGTGTCTGCATTTTTCAGGATTTCTGATCTGATTTTACAAAAATGTAGCAAAGAGGTCAATTCTGACTTTCAATGTATCTGAAGTCAGTTCAGGTAGAGGACAGTAGAGGGACCCAGCGAAAAAATACAATCAAGTCAACGACGTGATTTCTTTGAGTGGGCCATAAACACCAAACAAATTCTCTTTCAGACCTCTCATGAAAAACTGGTGACAAAGAGAAATGTGATTTATGACTGTAACCCATTTGTTACAAGGCATCCTCATAGAAACTGAACTGCTAACTCTGTCGTAAAGATGACAACATACAGAAACCCTACAAAACACAATGGATCAGACGGCTTCCGAATAACAGGTAAATTTGTGTGCTCCATGATGGGCCCTGATGGAGGTTTCACGTTTTGAAGTTTCTCATGTTTCTGAAGCAGGCTGTCCCCCATTTCTTTGGATTAGTTTACAAGTCCTTCTAATTAACACATATGATTCTATGTGCAAAGAAACAAAATTTTAACACATCTAAACAGCATTTCAGTCAAATACAACTATTAACTGCTTCATTACTACAAGAACATGTACTAATAAACAAAGAGCTACAATGCAGAATGA
>WBNM01042862.1:331490-342092 GCA_013399055.1 Ramphastos sulfuratus
TTTTACCAACTAGTTTCACTGAAAGGTTTCCAGCGTTACAGGTAATGTAAAGTCCATTAGGTCAGGCTCTTCATAGCATGACATGCAGTAAATTACAAGTGCTTCAAGCAGCTCAGTGAATTACAGTTCATCACTTTGAAAGGTTCCCACTACAAGACTACAGATATCAGATCTGGCAGTTAGGATCCAATTAACACTTTGGTCAGAATAATCAGATTGCGTGTGTAAGACTTGTATAATTCGTTTATTGCTTCCATGCATCTTCTGTCTGTAGGTAAATTTGTTGCTATTATTTCAAAGCTTAGAATCAGTATTTCACTTGTCTTTAGGTTATATTTCAAGTTCTTTTGCAGTGCAGTGATGAACTCTTCCTGTTCTAGCAATTTAGATCACTTGTCTTGTAGATATTACTACTTGAGAAATGGTTTGTTTCTGGTGGTTTTGTTGTGTATTCTTACCGTGTCGTTACATGTCTAGGAAAGAATTGCTAGCAATTTTTACTAAGCACATTTTCTTTAGTGTAGCAGACGGTTTTCTCCAATGTGACCATTCTGAATCTCACAGAACACCCAGATACACTGTAAATGACATATGCATTGACATTTACATGTGTACTGTCATGCAAAACCATTTCCTGCTACACTGAATATAATACTATAACTGAATGAAAAAGCATTCTGATCTTGTGATATCATTTTTCAAGCCATGGTCAGTGTACATAAAGGGTCTTCAGGATAAACCTCATCGGTGCAGAGTAATGGATTTAGAATTCAGTGTGCTTTACCTAGTGCTTTACTGTAAATTGCACTTTCAAGTCTTACAGGCAGTGACATTCCTTGGAAAGAAGTCAACTCGCCCAGGGTATCCGACCCTTTCCATGGGATACCAGTAATGAACAGATAGACAAATGCCGGAAGATGGAAATGCAGAAATCTGTGAACTGGGTAAGCAAAAAGATATAAGATTACTAACACCCCTCTACACTGTACTTCATCAAAACATGCTGATCATGTTCAAGATACAGTGTCTTTTTCTCTGACAATCCTGCCCATACAAAAGTCAGATATATAAAAAGTTGTATCTGACAAAGTATACAGCAATGTACATAGGCTATTCAATGATATTTGCATTTCAAATACTACAAGAACAAGAACTGTAACAGAAATTTAAACTTTTTCCCAGTTTGAAGTGTTTCAAGAACAAATACTATCTAAAGCTTCACAGATTTCAATGTAAGTAATGGGATATGAAGCTCTAGGGCAATGGTACAAATTTGCCCCAGGTCAATGACAGCCAGAAATTACTGCCAGCTCGAATTATTTGATGGCAAATAATATTCCATCTTTCATTCCAGTTTCTAATGAACTACAGTTCCCATAAAAAAAAAATTATCATCATAATGAACAGTAAGACCTACAGAAAGCTCAAGGACTGTATGGCATAGACTAAACTGTCTTTCTGAAAGCATTATACTATTTGTGTATCAGAAAACTGCACCATTTCCCTCTTAACAAGGCAATGCCAGCAAATACACAGACTGCCTGCAGCCAGGTAAATCACAGCCTGTAACTTTAACAGTTTAAATTACAAGGAGTGTCTATATACTATTTATACAGTTAAGAAAGAGAAGATCCTTCAGATGGCAATTCAGACAGAATAAATTGATCTCATCTCAATTTTGAGTTGTTCTCTGTGACAGTTTCCTTTTCGAATCACCTAAGATGTAACAACATTCGGTGGTAAGAATAGTTAATTTCCATTCTGCCATGGAAAGAAACATTGGTGTAGGAATGAACACCACAGAAGTAAAGAAGCAGGAAACTACCCACATGTAGCCACTCAGAGCCACTAAAATAATTATTAAAGTGAAATTGTATGAGATACTCTGTGTGCTTTCAAACCAGAAATGTATTACCAACAATTTTTAGTATATACTTAAACAAGTATTAATTAAAATGTTTTATTAGTCTTACACAACTGTTTGAACAAATCATTATACTGTGATAAATGACAGGATTCTTCTACTGTTGCTGTGTTTCAATTTGCAATGCACACAAGATAGCCTTATAAATTTTCAGCAGAATTGCTTATCTTTGCTAACTTAGGTTTCTAACTGTTTTAAAAGCCCTAAAATTCAGCAATAGCACATTGTATTTTAAGGCAATTTAATCTGATATTCCAAATCTAAAAAAAGCCCCAAAAAACCAAACAAAAAAACAAAACCAAAAAACCCCATAAAACAAAAAACAAACAAAAGCCCACCAAAACCAAAACAAAACCCACATATTCAAACAGTTCAAATACACTTTCCCCACGTGTCCAAACCAATACCCACCCCAAGATATTCTATAATCACCATCTTAAAATTTTCTGCATTTGCATTTTCATTACCCTGTAAAGTGTGCAACAAGCTGGAGACTTTCATATGTATCCTGGGTCTTCAAGAAGTGGAGAGTTGCTCTAATGAATTCTCAGAGTTTAAGAGACTAGCCAAAAGAAATATCTTTCCCAGCTCAACAGAATAACTTCTGTTGCCTTTTTACCAGCTTAAAGTAGAAGAGTATGAAACAATTCTTGTATATACAAAATGGAGGCAATCCCACTTTTCCAATGAAGATTTCAAATAGTAAACACAAAGATACAATCAGAAAATAATTCAGCCCAACTAAACCTTGAGTAGTTGAAAACTTAGAAGGACTTACTCTCTTCTCACCAAATAGACAAGGAACCCCATGTAAGCAAAATGAAGCACTTCACCTGATTTCAAAAATGGAAGAATGAATCAGGGTCTATTTTGAAATTATGGATATTGTGATTATTTGAACATATATAATCAGAAACTATGTAGCATGATTTTCAAAGCTAGACAATTCCCAAGACAGTATCCCATTTAAGTATGCATGTTTAAGCATCAAACTTTAAAATCTGTGTAGGTTGAAGGGTTTTTTGAGCACTGTGAGACTCTGGTGTCTTAGTCCCCTGTATTCCTCAGAACTAGGATAGACATGGTAGCTTTTCAGACCTCTACTTTCTTGCCTGTATAGGAGCTGAATATTGACAATCTGATTACATGCATTCTGGGCAAATTCTTTTCTTGTTTACATCCCCGTAAACACAGCATACTAAAAGGCCATTGAAGTTAACTGTTCAATCTCAGTGGAAACTGATGAAGAGTCAAGATGGATGTTACTGTTGCACCTGCCAGGTTTTAAATGTTATTTATTATTATAAGGGTGTGTGGTACAGAATGCAGCTTCCCCTGAGGAAGCACAGACCCTTACAATTTCCTGAGATTTAAGTTCAATTTTCACTTACATAGTGCTCAGAAAAATTGGTTTATTGACAATAGGAGGAACTACCTTTCTTCAGCTGCTGCTTATGCCCATGCAAAATTTAGCCATGTTATATGCCTAAACTTGCAAAGTACTTGCTTGTGTTCTGTGGCTAATTATGGGATCAATTTGATAGTAAAAAAATCTGTACTAAAAATGAGTATTTGAAAACACATTTTTACTGATCTTGGAATTCACTCTTTTAAAAAAATTATTCCTGAAGCAACAACATGCAGCTGTCACCAGCAGCAAAATAAAGATAACTTTGGGATCAAATGGCATACCACAGTTTTACTCTCCAGCTTACATAAACATGTTCAAGGCATAAACTGTGGCCAGTACATGGGTTACAGAGCTACTCCTCCATATGTGCATTGAACAAAAGATCCAATTAAGGACAGTTTCAGACAGAAAAGTAAGAGACAAGGATCACAGTGATTTGGGCACCACTGCCACCTTGCACAGGACCAACATAACATACCCAAAATGTCCATTCTAAGTCATGTCCCTTCCACACTGCAGTTGCAGAAGACAGTAAAATAGAGTATCCAAGCACATCAACAGCATACCTTATGGATGCCATTGAGACAAATGAAACATTTTCTAATCTCAATCAAAGTAGCCTTTCATGTGAAAATTTCGTCTTGACCCTGACAATGCTAACAAACGTTCTACAGCTTTACTTATATGGAACACATCAGTCTGAAATCATGTTTTTTGCTCCTCCCTCTGGATAAAATGTACCCCACTCAAGATTAATCAATGAAGGCTATCATTTGGCCCCTGGAGCAGTAGACATGTAGACACTTCTCAGGTTTTTAAGTATTAGTCCAATCCACCTATTTTACTGCCTGGTGGTCAAATTAAACCTCTTACCTATCCTATTTTAGGCACTTTTGTACAGTTTGTGATAAAAGGGAGCCACACCACCAATTATGAAATGTAGGTCTGCAGCCCAGCCATCTGCTTCTTGGAGCCTGAAGAGCAGATGAAGCTAGTTGCTTTCTGTCTGTACACTACAACAAAATTAGTCGTCTGTACTGTGAAACAGTGGATGGGGGAAAGCTGGCTGTAAAGAGAATAGAGACAAATTTCTAATCATGAGCATTTCCCGTTCAGCTCTGGCAACAGTCACAGGTTAAAACAGCTCAAGATAATGGTGACAAACACTGTGAAGGGAGGCCAGAACTAGGACAGCAAAACACTTGTCAGCCCAAGCAACTTCTGCGTACATATTTATGTAAATTTGAACTTTCTAGAGCAATTTAAAAAGAATCTTTCATTACTTAAAACAGTGCTGTGGAGTTTAGTATTTCTCAGCACTTTTATTGATTTTGTGTCTTTGGGGTGCATAATGGAAAGGTGGGGTTTTTGGGACATGAGGAAAATACATTAATGGATCCTTAGTGAATTAATACATGAGTTTCACACTTCTTTTGTGAGAAACAGTCTCAGTTAAAAAGCATGTACAGGATTTTTAAAAAAGAAAATAAATGACCCAATGTGTAACATTTGGAGTAGGGTTTGGGATTTGTTGTTTTCATTTTATTAAGTTACATGTATTGGGGCTTTTAAAATTCAATTACATGGATGTATTACACAAAATGTTCTCAAATGATTTGGAAAACATACGTAAAGTATATTCACATACAAACGCAAGCTACAAGGATAGTGAAATGAAAGATTATGATGATTGTTATTTTTCATTTGATAAGCAGTGTGTCACAGAACAGTCCAGATTCTACCAACATGTTTAATAATGTTAAAGCCATGATATCCTATGTTGCGTGTCTTAAACATGTACCCTACATTTTAAAACACAGACTCCTGCTAAGGTAGCGAGTACACCCAAGACCTCTTTGCAAGGCCTCACATGGGCTACTCTAACCAGGATCTGGAAGGCACAGAAATATCCTGAAGCCATCCTACTATTAATTTCTTAGGCTGAAATTTATCAAAATTTCCAAGAATCTCAAATCTGATGTATGCATACACATCTGTACTGGGATATGCTTAATCATCTGATACTCTCTTGCTTTGTACAGGCGTAAAATACACACGCACCTAACCTTTGCTTAGTTTTAACGTTCTAGCCAACTAGAAACCACTGCAGCATTACATATTCTTGTGTGTCCTGAGAATGAAAGGATTTAAAATTTTCCTGTTCTGTAAAAAATAAACCCACTTTTACATACAGAATAGATATTTCTATATGCCTGACTTTCTTTTGCTATCTGTCTTGCTGTTTATTCGTACAAGTACCTAACTGTATAACAAACACAATGTTTGAGAGCTGTAGTCACACCCGTCCTGGTGCACACACTGCATTTTCTGCCACTTTTCTTACACTATATAACATCATGTGGCAATTTTGTAAGATGTGACATGGTTATTAGCTTGAGTACTTTTTAGTCTTCTCAGAAATAAATATAGAAAGCTAGTAACAGAACAGCAACTCAAGCTTTTGGCTCACTTTAATAAGGAAATGTCATAAGTGTCATCTAATAGAGAAAAAAGCTTACGGAGATCAAAAGAACTGAAGAAGTAAAATGAGATCCAGGGGAAACATAAACTATAGCATGGGAGTTTGTCACAGCAGAAGCTCCCTCTGTCTCATATTAACTCCCTACCTCAGATGAATGTACAAAAGTATCACATCATAGGGCAATCCATCAGAGCCTGATGAGGGCCTCACGAGAATATTAACTTTAATACTTTCATAGTATCTTAGCATGAACCAGTGACTCTTAGGCCAGGTTTGTGCCACATCATTTTAAACATCTTACTGATATGTCTGCTTAACCTGGGCAATTCCTGTAGGCAATATGAGACAAACTGCAAATCCGGACAAATCCAATCCATGCAAACCTATAATAGCCCACATCTGTCACTCTTTCTACTACCAATGCAGGTTAGATTGACTCTGCTTCTTACAGGGTTATCTAAAGTTAAAATCTTTAGGTTAGGCAAGATGAATATGGACTTCTTGGTAGTTCATTTGAAAAGCCACAAGGTTCCTGGGTGAGAGTGGTGTGGTACACACTGTCCTGTGTACCATGTGTTGCTCTCAAACAAGAGAAGATACACCAGTAATTCTATTAACAGACGTCCTGAAAAGAATACAAAAATATTGCAAATAAACTGCAGTAAATATAGTTTCACAGCATCTTTCAGGAAGAGATTTGGAAGCCATTCATGACTTCAGCATCTGGTATCTTCTGAAAGTTTCTGCTAGCCGGGTGACTGCTATCAGGCTTGTTGCCAGTCCCTGCTCCTGTCCTCATGGTACAGCTCAAATCAGCAATTTCTTCAATATATTGTTCTTTTCCCCAAACATGCTACCACCAGCAGTCTCAAGAGACTGCCAGTGCACAGTGTATATTTAAGTATCTTCCATTTACTGAAATGTCACCTCATTCATTAGACACAGGTTGAGTGTTCCTGTTCTGTCACTGTCTTTCTGTGTCATCTGTCAATGACTTTTTTTGTTTAAGACTGTGGAAATAGTGATTCTGGTTTTTCAATGTCTGGTTTTAGTCTAAATCAATGTCTAGTCTTAGTATCAAACCAAGAAGTGTTACCTAGAGATAAGCATATTTACAGTTTTCTTTAGAAACCATGTCACTTACGTCACAGTCACGTATCTTCGGCCACTGCCTAGAAATGCACCACAACACAGTTGTGTTCCAACTGATCAGCTGGCCACAGTAAGATAACAGCTTTTTCAATCACAAAAATTAGACAGAAAGCATTTATTAAGTTTGGCTGAGATGAAGTTAATTCTCCTCAGAGCATCTTTTGCAGTGGTCGATTAACAGTGGGCTATTGTGGCCTTAACGAAGTGACACCAAATCTGAGTGAAGCTGGGCCAGACATATTGGAGCTCCAGTATGAGCTGGAGTTGAAGGCAGTCAAGTGGTACACTATGATTGACATAACCAATGGGTTTTTCTCAATTCATTTGGCAGCAGAGTGCAGGTCACAGTTTGCTTTCACAGGAAGGAGTGTGCAGTACACCTGTCCAGGGGTGGAAGCACAGCTCCACCATTTGTTGTGAACTAATCCAAGCTGCACTGGAAAAGGGTGATACTCCTGAGCATCTACAATACACTGATAAGATCACTGTGTGGCACAACAAGGCAGAAGTAGTGCTTGAGAAGAGAAAAAGAATCATTCAGTTTCTTCTGAAGGCTGGGTCTGCCATAAGGAAAGGCAAGGTCAAAGGACCTGAATAAGAAATTCAGTTACTGGGAATAAAATTGCAGGGGACACCACCACATGACTATGGATGTGGTCAATGAGACAGCATTCATCTAATTCGTCTTCATCATCTAATGAGCAGCAGACAAAGGCTTTCCTAGGCCTTGTGGGGGTTCTGGAGAATGCATATTCCAGGTTATAGCCAGATTGTGAGCCCTCTCTGTCAAGTAACCCAAAAGAAGAACCATTCTGAGTGGAGCCTTGAACAACAGGAAGCCTTTGAGCAGATCAAGCAGGAAATCGCTTGTGTGGTAGCAATTGGCCCTATCTGGACAGGATCGTTGGTGCAAAAATTCCTCTACACCACAGCCAGAGAGCATGGTCTCAAATGGGAGTCTCTGCTGGAAAACATCAGATGAAACCCAAGGTTGATCATTAGAGTTTTGGAATGGGGGATATCAAGGATCACTACACCCCAACTAAAAAGGACATATTAGCAGTATCTGAGGGAGTTTGAGCCACTTCTGAAGTAGTGAGTACAGAAGCACTTGTCCTCCTAGCAACCTATTGCCTGTGCTACACTGGATGTTCAGAGGGAGGATCCCATCTACACATCATGTGACCAGTGGTACATGGAGTAAGTGGGTAGCACTGATTACGCAATGAGCTCAACTGGGAAACCCAACCACTCAGGAATCTAGAAGAGATTATGGACTGGCCAGAAGGCAGAGATTTTGGAGCACTGCCTGAGAAGTTGTTTTATGCCCAGGATGCTCCACCATATAATGAGTTATCTGAAGATGAATAGTGTTATGCTTTGTTTACTGATGGATCATGTTGTGCAGTAGGAAACCATCAGAAGTAGAAAGCTGCTGTATGGAGTCCCACATGACAAGTTGTTGAGGTCAGTGAGGGAGAAGATGAGTTGAGTCAGTATGCAGAATTAAAAGCCATCCAACTGCCCCTAAAGACTGCTGTACTCTATATCAATTCCTGGTCAGTGGAATTAATGAGAACCAAATGAGATTGTTACATGTATGGAATTATGTAAGCATGATGCAAACGGTATGGAATAAGGGGTGGAGACTGTATCTGGTTTGGTTGAGATGGAGTTAATTCTCCTCAGAGAGTCTTTTGTAGTGCTATGTTTTTCAGTGCTGTAGCTGGGCATTGATATATCAGCGTTTTGGCTACTGCTGAGCCAAGCACCAAGGCTGTACTTTTCCAACATTCCCCTCAGTAGGCTGAGGGATGGGGAAGATCTTGCGAGGGGACACAGCCAGCCAGCTCACCTAAACTGACCAAAGGGCTATTCCATACCATGTGATGTCAGCTGAGATATAAAAGCTAAGTGAAAGAAGGAAACAGGACATTTGTTGACGGCATCTGTCCTCCAGAGCAACCACTACGTGTATTGGAGCTCTGCTTCCCAGGTGTGACTGAACATTTTCTGCTGATGGGAAATAGAGAATAATTTTTTTGTTTATTATTGCTTCTGTGTGTGGCCTTTGTTTTTGTTTTTCATCCTATTAAATTGCTTCTATCTTGAATCATGGGCGTTGTGCTATATTTTCCCTCTCCCTTGCCCATCTAAGAAGGATAGTCATAGAGTGCCTTTGGTGGGCACCTGACCCCCAACTAGGGCCAAACCACCACAAAGCCTGAGTTTGTTTATATTGGAAACTGCAGCAAGATGATTCATTTCAAATGGGAGCCAAATTTATATTGGCAGAGCATATGATATTAATGAATTAACTTTTTGGAACACACTACTTCATACAGGCTGAAATGACTGAAGGAGCAATACAGATGGATCTTCAGTGACACAGTTGCTGAGATAAAATTTCCAAGTACAGATTTTTATTACTATCAAAAAATGGAATTAAAAAGACCCAGGTTCTGTAAAAGGCTAATTAAAATAGGGCTAGGAAACATACACAATTTTTAAAAAGTTTAGAACTTTCAATGCAGAAAGTATTAAAATTACTTTCTTTTATCATTTTAATAACAATGTCTGATTTGTCAAAATAACAGTAAAAACCTCTATAAATATCTGTTAAGGGATTATTCCAATAGCATGAAAAACTCTAGTGAAGAAATGACACAGAATTTGCATATAAAAGGCTGCTTAAAATTGACAGGCACATAAACAGAAAATATGTGCTATAAAATTAGTCATTTTTAAGCATGGATCTTTAAATAAAGCTGGCAGAGCACCTTCCTTTTAGCTAACATTCTCAAGAGGAATAGCAAAAATGGCGCAGCACTTAGCAACATATTTTCTTCAGTCTTGTATACAAAAAGTAGCTTGATGATTACAATGTTTGGATATATTTTCATTAGCTTACCTTAAAATATTACTGATATTTCTTGAATAATCTATTTTCACTAAAGATGTCATCACGCATTTATAAAACAAAAGTATTATTCATCTTTTCAAAAGATGATGAGAACTGTTATTTATTAGATATCAGAGAATGCTTGTCAAACAAAACAAAACAAACAAAAAGAAAACAACAAAAAAACAAACAAAAAAAAACATACAAAGCACTTCCAGGGCTACCAATGCATATTTTTTAAGTTCTTACAATGTAACATTTGTAAAGAAATGAAAAGTTTTAATATGCTTAGCAAGAGACAAAAAACATTTTGGACTCATGAGTCCTTTTAATCAAAAATAGAGGTAGCATACTTCAAGCCAAGCACACTATGAAACAACATCCTAAATTTAAATTAACACATAGATCACAGGACCACAGGATGTTAGGGGCTAGAAGTGACCTCTGAAGATCTTTGGGTCCAACCTCCCTGCCAGAGCAAGACCACAGAAGTCGTAAAGGAAAGCATCCAGACTGGCCTTGAAAGTCTCCAGAGAAGGAGACTCCACAAACTCCCTAGGGACCCTGTTCCAGTGCTCTGTGACCCTTACAGTAAAGAAGTTCTTCCTCATGTTGAGGTGGAACTTCCTGTGCTGTAGTTTGCCATTGTTCCTTGTTTTATCACAGGGCGAAAGTTACAAGAGGCTGTCTCTTCTTGACACCCAGTTGTCATATATTTATATACATTTATT
>WBNM01042864.1:5739-16888 GCA_013399055.1 Ramphastos sulfuratus
AAAGAAAAAGAAAAAGAAAAAGAAAAAGAAAAAGAAAAAGAAAAAGAAAAAGAAAAAGAAAAAGAAAAAGAAAAAGAAAAAAGAAAAAGAAAAAGAAAAAAGAAAAAAAAAGGAAAAAAGAAAAAGAAAAAGAAGAAAAAGAAAGATTTTTTTTAAATGTTAGCAGTGAAGGCAAGACCAAACAATCCTCTTCAAGGAAAAAATATCTCTACAGGGGCTAAAACAGCTGTTCTTTGTGCAAGCTGACCAACACAGATGTATGTGCTTTTCCCCACTGGCACAGACCAGTGTAAACTAAAGAGACAAGCCTGCACCCTCTAGGAAATATTATCACTAGAAAAAAAAAATGCATCACCATGAAACTCATCCACAGCAAAACTATAGAGGAAGAAACACTTACAATGCCAGCAAGTTAACAACATTTTAACAGGATGTGTTTTACTCCTGGTAAAAACCTAGATAGAAAAAACACAGCCCTGGGTTTGAGGCTGAAAAAAATTATGTGAAATTGGGAAAAAAAAAATTAAGTGTTTTTTGTTTGCAAAATTACATTATGCTTTGTTGTGAGGAATGCTGCTTTGGGGTTTGGTTTGGGTTTTGGTGTTTGGGTTTTTTTTAAAGACTGCAGCACAAGGCTGCTTTAAAATACACAAAGGGTAAAAGCATACATCAGTCTTGTGAGGAGTAGCTGGGGTAACTGGGGTTGTTTATCCTGGAGAAAAGGAGGCTCAGGGGAGAACTTCTTACTCTGCACTACTACCTGAAAGGAGATTGTAGTGAGGTGGAGGTTGGTCTCTTCTCTAGAGTAACAAAGGGATAGGAACAAGAGAAAATAGCCTCAAGTTGCACCAGAGGAAATATAGATTGAACATTAGGAAAAAAATTCTTCACAGAAAGGGTTGCCAGGGATTGGAAAAGGCTGCCCAGAGAAGTGGTAGAGTCACCACCCCTGGAGAGATTTCAAAGCTATGTATATGTGATGCTGAGGACCATTGATTACTACGTGACCTGGCAGTGCTGGGTTAATGGTTAGGCTTGATCATCTTAAAAGTCTTTCTGCAAGCAAAACAATTCTGTGTTTCTATGCTTCTATGAAAAGTGAACTACATCACATTTTGCCTTCTGCCACAGATGTGTAAATACCAAATGATACAGCTGAGACCAGGGAATTGTTGGTTGCTTTCCAAAGCAGTTGTGGAGACTTTGGCTCACTGATACTGTAAGATCAGCCCAGAAAGGGATGTGGATGCTCAGTCTATGTCCCAGTGGCAATTTCTGGAAGAAGCTATAGGGATTTTCTTCACAACTGTCAGTTACATCTCTCCTTCCAATGAAACCAATACAATATTTAAGTAATGAGATCTTTAGCCTGCTGGCTCTTGACCAAGAAATTTCCAACTTTTAATACTGTATTAATTTGAGCAAAAGAATTAAGGAGAGCATCGAGCTCCCAGCAAAGTTTTCCCCTTTTTTGCCCTTTCTTGTGTAATAAAATCATCCATTTTCATAGAGATTTTCTAGGGACAGAGTACTATAAACAAAAAATGCATCTCTGATGTATGTGGGGCAGAAAGTTGTCTTCTCTTCAGCTAATAAAAATGTGCATAAAATAACATAAATCTTGGTGGATTTACATAGCTGTATATCTACCCTCTGACCATCCATGACCTCTTCTCTTTCTGGAAAATCCCCTTGGGCTCAAAATGCACAACATCAAGAAGTAAAGATGGCACAAGTCCATGACTTTAGCTTTCGTGTCCTTGAAGGAATGAAGATACTTCCTTTAACAGAGTGCTTGCTGGCTGTTTACTGAAGAAATTGTCTCTTGCTGGAGGTCATTTTCAACTGCACTGTGAGATCTGCTTTAAGAAGTCTGCTTAGTGGAACCAGAGCAATGTCAGGAAGGTCTAAAGAAGCAGACTTTCCAAAGGTTGGAGGTTTTGTGTTGTTTTTTCTTTCCTACAGAGGAAGTTGCATTAACATAGATCTCTACTCCGAAAATATATTTTCTGTTCCTGGGTTGTTTGACTTTAGGAGAACAATAAATTCCCAAGAGTTCTTACAAAGATCAGTCATGCCTCCTTGTTTTAATGGCATATTTTGAAGTTTTGCCTCCAGAATATTGATAAGAATCAAAGTAACTTTTGATATATGGTGTTAGATATGCTCCAGGAATAAGATCCCTCTCAAGTTAGGCTGTCTGCAGACAGCTCAGACCACCCACTTTCAGCTTAAACACAGCCCGTTCAAAGTCTGCAGCGATTCAGATCAGAGCAGTAGCTGTCTGCTCAAACTGTGAGATCTTGGCATTCATCAGACATGTCCAGTGCACATCTGATAACATAGCTTAAACTGCCCAGGGCCATTGGAAGGCAGGTGAGGGAAAGCTAGGAAATATCAAAGTTGGAAACAGCCTAATCTTCAACTCAGCACACTACACATTTTGAATTTCACATGCATTCCACAAAATTCCCCAAGCCCCAAAAGCTTTAATCCAGTCACTTTGCAACATATGTGTGTTTTATTTAAAAATAAATTATTCAGTATTATTTTTCCTTTCTTGCATCCAGCTGGCAGCATTTTCAGTTAGTTCCACAGGAGCCAACATAACCTCCTATTAGTTATGGTGCTGTCCATTTGTCTACATCTTCAACTAATTTTCTGCAAAGCCCTTGGACAATGCACACAGCTGACTTCTTGGACAGTTAACCCAATGGTCTAGAGACTTCATATTGACACTACCAAAACTGACCATGCATCTCCTGAACTCTTTGCCAACAATACCTGGAGATGGGCACATCACCTAAAGTGACCCATTTGCCTACTTCAGCTAGGAGCTACTACTCAGCAGCTGGTTTCAGGGAACTTGCTCTGGGGGAGAGCTCTACTGCAAAGCTGGAGCATTAAACTTATGTGTAAGAGACACTGCAAAGGAAAACAGACATCTACAGAAGACAGAGCAATGGAAACATCTGTGTTGAGATTGGTAGCTGTCAGAAAACCCCTGGCAAGGAGCACTGAGAAATGTTTGAGCAGTAGTAGAGAATAAGCCAGAAATGCTTGCTAGACAGTTACATAAGACTGTAACAGACCTACACCTTCTATTTGTTTGCCTTTCACCATCTCAGCAAGATATGGCACAGAGGAGGGTCACCAATAGGTTGTGGGGTAGAGAAGCTGCTTAGTACCAGAAGACAGAGACCTTGTCTTATTAACCCCAGAAAAGGAGAAAAGGTAGAAAGTGCAGCTTATGAAGGACCCTAGGGAGGTGAATGAATCATACAATCATAGAATCAAACAGATTGGAAGAGACCTCCAAGATCACCCAGTCCAACCTATCACCCAGCCCTATCCCATCAACTAGACCGTGGCACTAAGTGCCTCATCCAACCTGGCCTTAAACCCATCCAGGGATGGTGACTCCACCACCTCCCTGGGCAGCACATTCCAATGGCAAATCACTCTCTCTGTGGAGGGAGTTTTGCTTGGGTAGGTTTTTCTTGCTACACCACATATGGCAAAAGCTGAGGGTCAGTCTGTGAAATTATCAGTGGAAGATAAAAACAACAGCAACAAATAGCTGTGAACCCAGAGCTTCCTCATCACGCATTATGAGTTTAACCATGGTGCTCCTCACACTGGAGCAGAGCAATGACCCAAAGCTTCCTTTGCTTAAGCAACATCTGAGCCACATTCATAGGAGAAAAACCCCTCAAGGTCTGTTAAAGATATTGACATTAACCTGTGACCTTTCTGCATTGCAGAGCAGTGGAGGAGTCAATTGGAGAGTTATCACTATGAGCAAATTTTCTCCTGCTACTTTTCACAGAATCACAGAAACATCCAGGTTGGAAAAGACCCTCAGGATCACCAAGTCCAACCTATAACCCTACTCGACAAGATTCACCTTAAACCAGAGCCCTTTGGATTTCATCGTTGCAGGAGAAAATCGGTGAAGATCTCAGAGCAACTTTAAGAGCATTCCTGCACAGAACAGGGCAGCACTGCAACAAGTAAGTATCCAGGCTCAGCCCTTACAGCAGCTGATTCCATGAACTGGGGGGAGGGAGGTGAAAGCTGTAAAATTTCTGTGGTGTGCAAAGGAAAGTTGGCAATGTGTGATCTGTGCTAGAGCTGCACTGAGTGTCTCCTTTGCAGTTTGTATATTGAATGTGCAGCTTGCTCTTCCTTTGCTCTTTCTCTTTGAGCTGGAAATTAGAACTCAGAAGGGCTGCAGAGAGGGTAAAAGAGGGTTCTTGTAAAAACAGGATTTGTGTGGCCCAGGTTGATGCAAAAGGGGCTGGAGCACAGCCCTACAAGGAGCAGCTGAGGGAGCTGGGGTTGTGCAGCCTGGAGAAGAGGAGGCTCAGGGCAGACCTTATTACTCTCTACAACTACCTGAAGGGAGGTTGTAGCCAGGTGGGAGTTGGTATCTTCTCTCAGGCACCCAGTGACAGAACAAGAGGACACAGTCTCAAGCTGTGCCAGGGCAGGTTTAGGCTGGCTGTTAGGAAGAAATTCTTCACAGAAAGAGTGATTGGCTTTGGAATGGGCTGCCTGGGGAAGTAGTGGAGTCACCATCCCTGGAGGTGTTTAGAAAGAGACTGGAGTAGGCACTTAGTGCCATGGCTTAGTTAATTAGAAGGTGTTAGGTGATAGGTTGGACTCGATGATCCTAGAGGTCTTTTCCAACCTGGTTAATTGATTCTGTGTAAACACCACATCCAAACGACCCTTAAACACATCCAGGGTTGGTGACTCAACCACCTCACATTCCAGTGCCCAGGCATCTGCTCCTCCCTGTGGTTGAAGGTAAATCAAGGTGTACTTTTTTACAGCTCTGTGTGCTTTTCACCCAACTGAATATAGCTCCAACACATGCCTACAACTGGGGTCCATACCTCCAGATAGGAGATAATTTCTGCACTCACTATACTCAATATCTTTTGCTTCTTCAGGTGATGGAGAAGTTTTTCTTGTCCTGCAGGAGACCACCAAGGAGCTGGAAAGTGCTTTATCATGCAGGTTTGCCTTCTTGCCTCACGGAGATTTTCTGCAAGGAATTGGCATGGGAAGCTGGAGGTGATTTTGCCACTTGCACATTTGTCATGTTTGAGAAAGGCAGGAATACACCTCAAAGGAGTTAGGCATGACTCATAGGGCATGAGCATTTGAACTGTTGCAGACAAGCCTGGTGATGTGCCACTGAGAAAAGGGACTCCTGGGACATGCTGGGGGACTGAACAGAGACAGTATTAGTGTACAGCAGAAGGGACAGGCCACTTCAGGTAATGCAAAACAGCTTTGTGAAGTCATGAGGATGCCCATTTAAGGTTGGTTTGTGAATCTGGGGAAGAATGGAGACAAATGGCTATTCCTCAGCTCCCTACTCATGCCTTGCCATATGCCTTCTCTAGTTTCCCAGGTAATAGTTATTCCAGCTCTACTGCCTGCCTTCTGATTGTCCTTGTTCTGTAGGATCAATAACCACCATGGACCAATTTCACAGGGTGGACCCAGGACAACACATACTGTCAGGCAAGATTATGTTGCACTATGCAGCAGGAAACATCATTATCCTGGGAAATGTGGCACCTTCCCACAGGCAGAGTGGAGATCCATCGCATTTGCCTTGCAATGCTTAACGTGGTCAAGTGCAGGTTGGCCAGCAGCCCAATGCCTGCCCAGCATCTGCCACCTTCAAAATCTTCCAGGCAGGAAGTACACAGACTGGAGGATTCACCATGTGTTTGTTTGAAGGTCACCATGCATATCTGCAGCTCACATGATGGGAAGTGCTTGTGCCTATAGGCCAAGCTGAGATGAGACCCTGGAGATGAATGTGTGGAAAACCTGCAGGACACGGAATCATAGAATCACAGAATGTCAGGGGCTGGAAGAGACCTTGAAAGCTCATCTGGTCCAGTCCCCTGCCAGAGCAGGATCACCTAGAGCAGATCACACTGGAACGCATCCAGATGGTTCTTGAATATCTCCAGAGAGGGAGACTCCACAACCTCCCTGGGCAGCTGGTTCCAGTGCTCTGTCACCCTCACAGGGAAAAAATTCTTCCTCAGGTTCACATGGAAGGGAGGTGAGTGGGGAAGCAGGCAGGGAAAACCTAATGAAGAAAGCAAGAGGTCTGAGGTGCTATTGTGGCGGCACATAGAGAAAACTTGCCAGGGCTCAAGCTGCATAGAGATGGAAGGAGAGAAGAAAAAAATGCCTTCCAAAGTCAGTGCAGAGAGAAGAGAGCAAGTGGACAGACTGGGCATCAGGCTTTTCAGTGAAAGCATGCTAATCACTGCAACAGGGTCCTCAGCAAAATGATCATGGCACCAAGCCTGTCAGAATTCAAGTTGCGTCGGAAAGACACATTTAGTCATATGGTTTAATTTTATGTAGTTCTGTGAGGAGCAGGGATTTGGCCTTAGTGATGCTTACAGGTCCATTGCTTGAGATATTCTGTGGTTCTATGAGGTGGGCTCCAAGTAAGAAAAGAAAAAAACCCACCCCAAAACTACCACACAGTAGGAAAAACCTGGAAGAGAGAAAGCCAAAGTGTATTAAGACGTTTGCTCTCTTTTCCTTCTTGAAGGCTCCTAACGACTGTCTCATGAAGAGGCAGCTGTGAGCTCCTGAGCACACACAAAGGATGCTCAGCCTCACAGCCAGTCTCCTGGAGCAGCAGTTGAAGGCACCAGGGAAACTACTTAGAGAGATTTGTTTCAGCCAGCTGGGGCACAAGTGCAGGGCTGTGCAGAGGCACTTGTTCAAGTGCAGAGAACATATACCTTTTCACTTTCCTTCTTCTTATCTGGTTCTTTATCCACCTGTCTGGCAAGATCAGCAAGCTAAGTGAGCACAAACTCATCAAAATGTAAGGAGGATTCATTTATACATCACATGAGTATAGGGATGGCACAGAATCCCAAGTGAGAGGGAAACAGAGCCATGGTGGGCACAGGACTAGCTCTCCCTGCTGCCATAACCTGCTTACACACCCTGTCCACACAGATGAGGTTTGTTTGAGATACAGTTTTTTTCCCCATTTCCATGTACTTCACCTTCACTCCAAGCCTTCTGTATTTCACATCCTGGAAGTCCAGGGCTTCTTTGTCTCCCCAGCCACTCCTCAGGAGCCATGAAAAGCTGCATATTGCGGTATGTACATGTAAGGAGACCCGTATGACTGTTTTGAGAGGCCAGCAGCAGCACTGAGAGTTGTGGCAGATCTAGCCCATTTATTTTCAGCAGCTTTACATATTTTCAATAGCTGCTCAGCCACATCCTTACCTAGAACACAGGGCTGCTTTGAGCAGTGCTCAGGGGAGGGAGGAGTTGCAAATCAAATGTAGTTTCTGAGGGAGTTCTCTTTGCTCCAGGGTAGCAAGACTTTTACTTACTTGGAACAAGTTTTCTAAGAGGGTTTCCAGCTGTGCATGGAGGGAGCTGCACAGAATGCATGTGATGGGATAATGACTCTGATGGCTTCCACACACCACCAGCAATGAAAATGTCCATCCATCCATCCATCCATTCATCCATCCATCCATCCACCTATCCACCCATCCGCTCACCTATCACATCCCAAACCCAGTAAAGCATGACAAGCTCCATCCATGGGACGTTGGAGACTTACCAGGACTGGAGGGCTTCAGGCTACTACAAGGAGCTGAGCACATCACCGAGCAAAGTACGAGCTGTGGGACCTCAACAGAACCTGGAGACCCAGAGAGGAAAAGCCTTCACAAGATCCTGCCCCCAATTTTCTTTGGTCTGCCCCATAAAATGATTCAAGAGGCTTCCTACCTGTTTTATCTCAGACTTTACAGATGCTTGTGAGCACAGGTAGGAGTCTCAGCCTGTGAATGTTGTTTTCTTCTGGTGGAGAAATGTTTCTGGCCCTCTGCACTCTGAAGAAAATAAAACCACAAACCCACTGAAAACAAAACTCTTACTGAAAACAAAACTCTTACAAACAGGCTGGCTGCATCCAAGGGTGCAGAGAAGGAGACCATAAATGAGAAAAACAAAACAAATAAAACAAAACCCCAAAACCAACCAAAACCCACAGAACAAAACATAAATTTGGCCTGAGTAACCCATGTTTGGGGATTTATTTTTCATATGCAGCAAGACTGCTCCCCTGAATATTGGCTTGAATTAAAAGGTGCCTGGCAACAAGATGGAGAGACCTTAAGGTAGGAGCAGGAGTCCCTCAAGCTCCAAGGAGTGCCTGCTCTTGTGGTGACCCCCAGGCTCTGGACTATGTACAAAGCAGTTTGCTGATGGCATGTGGAGAGGAATCCTCTCCTTGCCTCCGTTGTTTTGCAGATGCTCAAAGTCCACATACAACTCAGAATCCAGGGCATATCTCATCCTCCATCATGCCAGCACCTCCTTTGCTCTTCATCTTTTTGTTCTCCCCAGTACAGAGCAATGGAGAACACTGCTGGAAGATGCAATTGCTGTTTTTCCATAGAAAGCTGCTGCAGAAAATATCCCTGCACTGGAGTTTTGGGTCATGCTGTAAATGCAGAATGGTCCAGCACCAATATTAAGCAAATTATTAAATATGGAAATGAGATTTTTAAAAAATACTGCTATTGATCTTACATAATGGAAAGCAGTTTCCACATTCTAGTTTGAAAAAAAAATAATCCAAATTAGACAACCCCTTATTGAAAACCCTCCACTCTATTTCTTGGTCTAGTGAAATTCCCTAGTGTGATTTTTATTCTGCTGTCTTAAATGACTGTCTCCTTTTAAATGGTAGATAGAAAATTAACCTGCTGAACAAAGACACTTTCAGCATTTTCATATTCAGTCGCATAATAAAAGACAAACTTATGCTAAAACATCAAAATTGCTGCAAAACTAAAGGAGACAAAAGACATTTGGGGAGGGAGGGGAGTGGTGGGGAGGGGGAAATAAAAGCACATTTCTCTGAAGAACAGCAAGGCACTAAACTTCTCTGAATCCCCACCTGCACTTGTCATGTGCCAGCTTAAACAGGACAGCAATTTATCCCTGTGTCACTTCATTACTTCATTAGCCGTAAGCACAGCAAAGGTACACACCCATAAAAATCATGTTTAGGGGGATAATTAAAGCAGAATAATTGACCAGCTTGAGGCTGCAGGAGGGGGCAATGTGCCAGTCTGCTATTTTTATTGTATGAGATCTCACCTAGCACACTGTGACAGTGAAGGCACAGTGAGGGTGGGGTTCAAAGTGGGTTGCAGAGAAAGGGAGAGTTCGATGCAAAATCGCTGCAGAGCGTGAGCTGATTTCAGGTGCTTGCTGGAAGCGTAACCCCTTAATCTCACCCTGCTTGGCCACAAAGATCCCCAGAGGTGAGGTGGCTGTGGTTTAGTCAGAGTCACCTGTTTGTTCTCAAGTGCAAGGCGCCCCTTTTCTTACACATTTGAGCAAGGTCATTGTTGGGTGCTGGCAATGCCTGAACGTGCAGCAGCAGCTCTGTCAGATTGCTCATTAGTATTCCGTGTGCCGCGCAGGCTAAATTTGCCATTTCATTTAGAAGGCTCCTGCTTGCATTTTTCTTCCGTACCATGGGCCTCATCAGAAGGAACAGGTGCCACTGGGAAAGATTCAGTAAGCATTTATACATATTTACAGCAAATAGTGGACACAGCTTTCTGCTTAAAACCCTGAATATTCAATGAGCAGCTCGTTCCGTGCATTACAAAAGGCAGAGAGACTAATGTGGAATTAATGCTGTAAATATTTGCAGAAAATGAGGAGTGAAAAATCACAACAGAAAAAAATAAATCCTGCTGTATGTCAAGGTTGGAGAGAATGGCCCAGAGACATATAAGGCCAGAGGCAGTCTGCAGGTATAGCTCATAAGGATTCTGGGCTGCAGCTTGAGATGCATAACACCAAGATCCTGCAGTGTGACAAGGCTTTTTGAGTCCCCTGGGAAATCTGATGCTCAGTTCTTACTGTTGTGACAGGATGAGGGGTGATGGTTTTAAACTGAAAAAGGGAGATGTAGACTAGATAGAAGAAAGACATTTTTCACAGGATTGTGAAATGCTGGTACAGGTTACCCAGAGGTATGGTAGATGCCATCCTTGGAAATACTCAGTTTGGAAAGAGTAATGTGATCTGGTTGAAGGTCCAAGGTGACCTTATTGTGACATTTCAGTATCTTAAGGGGGCCTACAAGAAAGCAGAGGAGGGACTTTTTAGGATGTCAGGTAGTGATAGGACTGGGGTGAATTGAACAAAGCTAGAAATGGGTAGATTCAGACTGGATGTTAGGAAGAAGTTCTTCACCATGAGGGTGGTGAGACCCTGGAAGGGGTTGCCCAGGGAGGTGATTGAAACCCCATCCATGGAGGTATTTAAGGCTAGGCTGGATGGGGCTCTAGCCAGCCTGATCTAATGTGAGGTGTCCCTGCCCAAGGGGGTTGGAACTAGATGATCCTTGTGGTCCCTTCCAACCCTGACTGATTCTATGTCCCTCCTCAGTGCAGAGTGGCTTGGGCTGGATGATCTTTTAAGGTTGTTTTCAACTCAACCTATGATTCCATGATTTGTTCCTAATGCCTGATGAATTAAGACAGGAATGAGTCAAAGCCTTAACTCACTGAGTCCTGTAATATCCAGAGGAGACCCTAAGCAGGTCCTGCTAGAAGGCAGTTCTGTGGAGGGGGACCTTGGAGTCCTGGTGGACAGCAAGTTCTGCATGGGCCAGCAATGTGCCCTTGTAGCCAGGAGAGTCAATGGCATGCTGGNGTTGTGAAATGCTGGTACAGGTTGCCCAGAGAAATGGTAGATGTCATCCTTGGAAATACTCAGTTTGGAAAGAGCAATGTGATCTGGTTGAAGGTCCAAGGTGACCTTATTGTGACATTTCAGTATCTTAAGGGGGCCTACAAGAAAGCAGAGGAGGGACTTTTTAGGATGTCAGGTAGTGATAGGACTGGGGTGAATTGAACAAAGCTAGAAATGGGTAGATTCAGACTGGATGTTAGGAAGAAGTTCTTCACCATGAGGGTGGTGAGACCCTGGAAGGGGTTGCCCAGGGAGGTGATTGAAACCCCATCCATGGAGGTATTTAAGGCTAGGCTGGATGGGGCTCTAGCCAGCCTGATCTAATGTGAGGTGTCCCTGCCCA